>QBDW01006921.1:0-247679 GCA_003261595.1 Maconellicoccus hirsutus
TGTTTTCTTCCTTAATTTGTCATTTACACCTTTGAATATTAATCTAACACAAAACAAAAATCATCCACACTAGAATAATCTAGATGAAATTTTTTTTCTCCCCGAACAAACCGCATTTTTCTATCTATTTTAGTAATTGAGGTACAATTATTCAAAATCTGTTAATAAAAATAAAAAAAAAAATTTTGAAAGAGTATACCGCTACCCCTGCAGTCCGGAGGGTAGGCAAACATGCATACATAGACTCAGTTTATGTCGCCCAGTTTCTAGGTTGAAGGCACTACTTCTACCCTGGAACACCCTTTATACAGAGTAGTTCACATAACTACAATTCAAATCAGGTCACAGATGAAATAATTGAAGGAATATCACTCAATAAGAGATTTTCATCAACATAGATCCATCCCCTCAAATCCCCAACTATGCAACTAATATCACACCGATGATTAAGTTGCAGAACCAATCAACGCAAGGCAACCAAACACCATCGACACACCCTGTATACTCCTTCTCACCCTCCGTTTTCCACCTCGAACCCAAAACTCGCAAAACTCGTCGATAAACCACAACCCCTCCATCGAGCTCTCAAAACAACTCGCGAAAATATATCACAAAACGCTGCACATAAAAAAAAGCCAAAAAAGCACAAAGTTCGAGACAGTAAAAGAGAAAAACGGACGCTAGTTAAAAAGCCATGTTTCGTATGGCCTGCACAGCAGCGGAGACGCTTAGAGGAAAAACTCTCCGGAAGAAAATCGATTCGCGGCGAAGAAATACTATAAAACAGTCTTACACAGAGAACGAGCGGTATGATATAGTATTGGCGTGTGTGGTAGTCTAGGCACTGGTTACGTCTACACACACAAATACCACTATACAAAACGTATATAAAACCTCGAGAGCTATATAAATTTAATAAAATCATAAAAAAATCGAAATTTCGCCAAATGACGTACGTTGGTTTGCATGGTGGCACGCATTTTTCGTTATTTAATTTCACCTCCTTTTTTTTCCGCTACGTTGCGGGGTAGTTGACGTTGCCAACTTTTTTTTTCCAACGGATGTTTGGCCAATTGCTAAGTCAGACCGGGTGGGTTGTTTACAATCGTCGAATTCGTTTCACACCACGCGAAATTCGAGAGATACTTTCATCGCGAACTTTTTCTCTTTAGCTTTCTTTGCCGAAAAATTCGCGAATGTTGGGGTTGTTTCGTCGACGAAACTTGGAATGTTTTTAATTCTACTTGGCCACTTCACCGCGCGTAGTTGGAGATTTATCGCCGCTGCGATGGCCAAATTCTGCTGACGAAGCGATATGAAAATCAAGACTGGGTCAACCACACGCTTCATTAGCTCGCTCCAGGGAGCATTTGCAGACGTCATTCGGTGCCAGGTTTTATTATCGGATGATCGCCCCGTGATATGCTTTTCTTCGCGGTTAGGCAATTCATCACGCGCGCATAAGCTTAATAGGCCGAGTAAAAGTGACGTCATAACATGGCGGATCTAGCTTGTCGGTGGCTAAATATTAACGTGTCAGGCGTCAGGAGTTCTGAAATTGCAGAATTAAAAATTCGCCAAAAATCGAAAAGTAAATTGGGCAGCTGAAATTTTGGTTTTGAGGGTTTTTTAACATGCTTTTTCCAAAAATCAACTTTCGTTCAAATCCAAGCCGACCACCTTTTTTGTTTTCAAGCTAAAATAGTCCAGTCAATCTAACCCGAAAATGGCCTCGAGCCTGCAAAACGAGATGATAAGCTGAATTTTGGTATTTACCTGGTATTCGATACCCTTTACAACATACTTCACCCCGGAACAAATGTCACGTATGCAAGTTCCCTTTTTTGTGGATCTAATCCCCCTAAAATCTGTTTTTCGCTTATATCTTAGTGAAAAGTGGTTTTATCAAAAAAATAGTCTAGTTCAAAATTGAAACCCACTAAATTCTCTACAAAATGCATACATTAAGAGTTGATGTAACTGGCTTAGATTTGGAGCTACGTGCGATTGAAAAAGGAGCATTTTTCGTGAATAGATGACTTTTTAGCCCAATTGTGTAGGGTACAGTTTTTCGGCTCTAGTGTAGCAAAAAATGATTCTATGAAAAAAAATAGCTTAGTTCGAGGTTGATGCCTACTAAATCCTCTACAAATACTGTATCTACAAAACTAGGCTAAAAAATAGTCAAAACCCCCCTTTTTTGCGACGTCACAGCTCGGAAACTAAGTAAGCAATCTAACTTCTTTATAATGGAATTTGTAGAGAATTTGGTCGTCTTTCATTTCAGTTATTATACATTTTCACGAAAAACCATTTTTTCCCACGGTTACAGGTAAAAAACTGAATTTATGCGAATTTTGTCAAAAATTCACGAAAAATGCTCCTTTTTCAATCGCACGTAGCTCGGAATCTAAGCCAGTTACATCAACTCTTAATGTATGCATTTTGTAGAGAATTTAGTGGGTTTCAATTTTGAACTAGACTATTTTTTTGATAAAACCACTTTTCACTAAGATATAAGCGAAAAACAGATTTTAGGGGGATTAGATCCACAAAAAGGGGAACTTGCAAACATGACATTTGTTCCGGAGTGAAGTATGTTGTAAAGGGTATGGAATACTAGGAATATAGGTGTATACCAAAATTCAGCTTATATTCTCCTTTTACAAGCTCAAATACTAGATTGACTGGACTAAAAAATTTACATGGTTTTTGGACTCGATTCTTTTGATAACTTCCACGGTAACTTCTCGACGGATTTTTCCATTCAAACACATTCACGAAAGAAGGCTCGATTACGTTATGCGTAAAATTACGTTTATTCTTCGAACATTTTCCATCGGTGAAAATACTTTCACGCGACGAGGCGAAGTAATCAATCGTAAAATGTTCGCTATTTTTTCGACTGCGTGCAGTTGCTCAACGATGGCGTCTTTTTTCTCGACGTAAAAGCATTAAGACAGACGAGGCGTATATTCGCGTCGTATACACGCGAATATTATGTAAAAGTTTAAGCGAATGCGAAAATTCGCTATGTACATGGAAAATTCGCGCATTTCGGTGGCAGATACGACCGCGAATCAAACAAATCATCCGACAACGACAAACCACCCAACGTGAGTATTCACCGCTGAAAAAAAAAATCGTTAACGAGGAAGCACAACGGTAGAGGTAGCATGTGTAGAGGAAGAAATGACGAAACGAGGAAAAAAGCCGAGGAAACGAGCTCGGAAGAGAATAAAAATGACGAAAAATATATTCGCGTTATTTATCTCATCGTAACGACGAAAACACTTTTTTACCTCGGGTGAAATTCAATTAATACGGAAATACTTCCAGTTTCCCAAGCTCGTCTGCGTGACGATGTGCGCCGCCTTTAACACGTATATAATTTTAATCGTCGACGGTAAAAACTGTTGCTGAAGAAAAAGGAAATTTATATTATCTCGTTCGTCGTTGTCGCGTATATTTCAAATACCATCGTCATTTAATATCGTATCAAAGAATTCCTCCTTCGCTTTTAGGTGAATGTTCACCCCTCGCGCATCCGATACTCAAATCTTCAACTTAATTACAACACGAGTTTCATCTGTTGATATTCCGGTAGCTCTATCGCGAATATTTCGCGATAGGTGAGGTTTTTTACGGCGAAGAGGTTAACTCGATCAAGACGAACGCAAATAATCATGTTCGCATGGGAAGAGAAACATGGTGCCGCCTACATTTCGGCGATGTTACCTTCGGGGTATTCTACGAATTTATCGAATTTGCGATTTTAATGGAGCCATGTGAAGATGCGTGCCGTGTCGGAAAACTTTTTCGGTGTTCGTAGGCTAAATTGCGTGGGTTTTTTACAAAGTTTTTAATGCTCTGTAAAACGAGTCATTTTGATATTTTCCTGTAGTTTTAAATTCAAAGAGCTTATTTCCACAGTTCGGCGATACACTTGTGATGAAATTTTAAAAGATACAAAAAAATTGTCTATACAAATAATGCTCATTTTTTAATTTCCGAAAATTTTTATTTCAAGATTTTTCCTTTCAAAAGACCCCAAGTCGCACGAAAACGCCACAACTGCTTTATTTTTTTTTTGCCATACCACCAAAGCACCAATGTGGTGAAATTGTGACGAAATTTGAGGAGGTACGAAAAAATGATTACAACAAAAAATGTTCCTCGTTCATTTTGAAACATCTTTTGTTTTAAAAATTTTGTTCTCAAGTTACCCCAGGCTTCACAAAAACACCCCACTTGAGTTATTTCGTTATCAATGCTAATCAACGATACGGCAAAAATACACAGTAAAATTTGGTAAAATACGAAAAAATGTTTAATAAAAAAATTTTCCGTATCAAATTTGCAACATCTTTTGTTTCAAAAATTTTGTTCTCAAGTCACCCCAAGCTTCACAAAAACACCCCACCTGAGTAATTTCGTTATCATTTCGATCAATGAAGCAAAAATATGGAGAAATTTGAGCAGATACCAAAAAATAATTCAATAAAAAATATTCTTCATTAATTTTGCAACAACTTTTGTTTTGACAAATTTTCTCTCAGATCGCCTCAAAGTCCAAACCACGCGGAAGATTACCAAAAGAACTAAAAAGATTACTATGCTTTCGAGGTTACAAAAAAGCAAAAAAATACACAAGCTGTACAAAGGTGAACTTGAAAGGTCAATGAACTCGATGCTATAATACTTGCTGAAATGTTCGCATACGAGAAAATACATCCGTCGAAATTTCTAGCATTTGAATCGCGTTCGTGCAAATTTTCCCACATTCTGCGACACTATTCGTGACAAAAACACCATGTTTCCAGATATTTGCTGGAAATTTCTTACCACAGATCCGCTCGCCGTACCTTCATTTTACTGCGAATTTACCTCGAATAACGTCGAATTTCAATTTAAATTCTACCGCGATTATTATATCGGTTTATTTTGATATTATTTTATTAACGACGAATTCTCGAGTTAAATTCAGAGCGTTTTGCGAAAAAATACGCTGAAGTTATGGCGTATGTTGTCGTCGGTGTGCAGTTAATTTAAGGAGAATAAAGTAGAGCTTTCATATAAAACAAAGACCTTTTTTAAACGTTTCTTAGGACATCATGCTGAAAAAAATATCCTTATAGAAACCACGTCCTAAGAAGATACCTCTTTATTCGATAAAATTCTCAAAAATCGCATCCCGTCCTCCTTCCATCAATAAAAACGCCACTTTTCACGACACGTACATCACCTCCCGCTCCCCATTCCATCACCAGCACACCTTGGGAACCACGAAATCAAACCAAATTGGCAGACGAGAAAAGTCGACTCGCGAAAAGCTCATTTTTCACATCCAACCGCCACGTCGAGCACTCCAATTCCGCAAAGACACCTACTCTTCGCCATTAACACATATTCCATCGCGTTCGAACGCTACGTCACTCTTCTGCGGCTTCTTGTTTACTCGGTTGGCGAAGAACAAAAACATAGAAAAGCTATTTACAAATAAATGAAAATAACTTTCAGCATTCAAACCATCTTCCATATTTGATGACTGCAGAAAAACCACCGCCGCAGGTTTTGGACCGCGCGACGGCGACGTATTTCTAATTTTAAATGAAAAATTAACGCGAATAATGTACCCTTTTTACGGCGCGACGTGTTAACCGGCAGAACATGAGCTTTTACCAACGTGTACCATTATGTAGGTACACACGTACTCCTATTATAATTACATCGTCGTCTTTAATAATATATTTCCAATTGCCAACGCTCGACGTATACACACCGGCGTACACCTTGTTACGCAATAAATGTACATTTGTAACAACGACGTCGTCGGCAAACAAAAAGAAAAAAATACGTATCGTGCACCGTAATAACAGCCCGAGTATCCGCCACATACGACACCAGTTTTCTCTCCAATTTACCAGCACAAAGCTTCCAATCAAAATCGTAAACGCAAAAATCGCGTTATTCCGCATCACCCTCTTCCGTAAGTATCAACTTTCCCTTACAAAGCCGTTAACAAGAGAACTTTCGGCGAAAATATTGATACGAAAATAAAAGCCATTCGATCGCACCCCTCGCACCTCGTCGTGCCATCGAAATCAACCAACAGACGCGTCAAAGACGAAACGAAAACGTTCTTCAATCCAACAAGAAGTTCAGTTCTCTTTGTAAATGAGTAGTACATATGATAATGTATGTTTTATCTCAACACAGTCGTATTTTTCTCGGCTTTTCATTCGTTTTATTCATCATTTTTCAAATTTTTAGGTATTTTTACAAGCGATTTTTATACGCATTTTCGGATAAAAAGTTACCCAATTTTTATCTCAATAAATTCAACCATTTTAGAACTTTTATATTCGGCTTTATTTTTCAGCTCGTGAAAATTTCCAAGCGACGTGACGCCTTTAGTTTTTAAGTTATACAAACTCGAGTTACTACGTTTCGTAGGTTTCATCGAGTTCTACAAAAAAGATAATGACATCATTTTGCCTATTTTCAAAATTGAAGGTGCTACAGCAAAATGAAAATCATCATTTATCATGATGCCTGTTTTAATTTTCAAGCAGCAGTTGTTGAAAATTCGCAATATTGATGAATTTGTTAAAATTAGTAAACGAAAAGTTGACGTGTGATCATTCTTAGACACACGTCAAATAATTTAAATAACGTAATCAAAGAGTAATTTAATTTTCCTCGTACGACATATACAGTTGAAAAATAAATACACCCGAAACTTACTCCTTCGCACGAATAGACTTTTCGGTTACTTTTCTCTCCTTCTTCGATCTTCATCGCTTCCGCTTCTCGCTCTTTTCCGAGTGAACGTTTAATATTACTTAAAAACGAGACCTTAAGGGCGTATTATGACTTGAAAAAGACAAACAATACTTTTTATACCTCGCACACGGCTCTCTCCCGCAGCTCCGTATCATCGCGTTCCCGCCCCTTCGTCGTTTCAATTAAAGCGAAAAGGTACTCGTACGAATTGGCGAAAAAATAACGCGAATTTCGCGCGGGAACTGCGCAAAAAATTAGTTTCGGAAATTGAAATTTGTTTTTTTCTTTTTTCCCATCATTTTTGACTTTTAATCAAGCGCAGCGAGCTAAAGAATTACGACGTATTTCGAAAAAAAAAATAACGGGCGACGTGTAAATGAGCTTCGTTTATTTTACATGATTCCGATCTGCACAAGAACCCGGTAAAAAATCCCCAGTTTTGCCCTTTCGCGAATTCGCGTTGACACGTGTCGTGTCGCGTTCCAGAAAACGAGCCATCTTGTGAGGTCAACATGCTATGGGAGAGGTGGTATTGCCAGTTAACACGTGTGTCGGTGTGATAATAACTCGACTTTATGAATCATAAATTGTATAACGTATTTTTGCCTCACGTGGTTGATACATTTTTTTCCACGTGGCATGGTATTACTGACATGTGTTCCTATATCATTATCGTAAGATAATAAAGAGCTAACACTAATTCGCAAATTGTCGTCTCAAAAAATTAAATTTTAGAAAAAAATTGAAATTGATTTTAAAAAAATAACGTGCCATGTTATTGGCACGTGCTTGCATATTACAATAATTTGTCATTGCTTACATGTGCTTACACAATTGTAGGAATTCGCGATATCAATTACTTGGAGAGCACATTAACACACAAGTCATCATACTACTGACACGTGTCACTATACTGCTAGCACGGACCATCGTATCACTGACACGTGCCACCGCATCACTAACACGTGACACCATATTATGGGCACACACCGCCATGTTACTACCACGTGTCAACATATTATCAACACGTGTCATCACATAACCGACACGTGGCTTTTGATGTAACAATACTAGCACTAGTTGGCAATTTTGCCATATTTTTTGACACGTGTTTGCACTGTTTGAATATTGCTATCACGTGGTGTCACACTACTGGCATGTGTTCTCGTGGCCGATGTAACCGCTCGAGTGACGTCGTTTCTAACAATATGGACGGATTATACATAATGTCGAGTTGAATCCATGACGTCATCGATTCGTTTACAAATATTTCCACAAATTATCGTGTTTTTCAACGCGTTAAAAAAATTACCACCGTTCGCCACTCTTGGCCGGCTCGGCTCTCCGTAATTATTTCCGCGGACCGCGGAATCCGCCATTAAATTCTCTCATTTCGAGCCACCCAGACCACCTCCGCCGCGACGAATTTCAAATATGCAAATATTATCGTATAACCGCGAAAAAACCCCGGTAATTTTCCGCATCACCTTTACGGTATAGTAAACGCCACGAGTAACACGCGCCAGTAACATCAGATATACGTTTGCGTCGCGGCCAAAAGAATAAAAAGGTCCCGTTTGCTTTCTCGATTAAAATAAACAATTAAAATCCCTCTTCTTGATTACAGATTTAATTTTATGGTCAGCTGATTATCGTCGGCCGAGCCTTTGGATTACATCGAGAAGATAAGTGTGTTTATATAATTACATTATTCTGTGCGCGCTTCTCGCCGCGCCAAACCTCCGAAAATGTTACGACAATAAAATTCACCGACGCGAGGTCGTTTCTCGGTTAACGAAAAACCCACCAACGCAGAACTTCGCGTTTCGAAACTTCGTACGTTTCGTTTCCTCTACACGCAAAATACACGCCGTCGTCGCGTCGTCGGTTCGCGCACACCAACACGTCCACATTAACAGCCCCGTCGCTTCATCGGCGAAAATCGTATATTCTCGAGTTATTAAAATTTCCGCCATTTCGACAAACAACTCGTTCGGTTTTGATATCGAGACAAAAAGATGTTCAACATTGTAAACCTCAACGCTCGATTACAATTCAATCAAACCCCAAGATATCTATAAAAGTCGTAACAAAGTTTCGTTATTATACAACCGCCCCCTGCGTAAGATTTACCCGACCTAATACCACGAACTCGACCTCCTTTCGTATACTTCGGCGTACATACCGAAGTTACACATACGACGATGACAAAACCACCGACGATATTTCGTGCAATATACTTTTCGACAAAAATGTCACCAACAGTCTGCCTCCGCGTAGCGTCTGATGAATCGACTTTTTCCACTTCTTTTTCCTTTTTCGGTCGCGTATACACGCACACGTAACCTTTATTACTCGAAAGCAACCCCTCCCCTCTTCGACACAATACACGACGCCGCGGCGCGTTATTCATACATAATAACGTATTCATTAGCTCATCTGTCAAACCACGCAGCTCCTCTATCTCCGTTGATGAGAAAAAGCGAGCGAAATAAAAAAATCGCACGGGCTCGATTTTTCATACGCCATCGCACGCCCGAGGTAATTACCGTGGAATCCTCAGCGAGACGTACCGACAAAAGAACGCGAAAAAAAAAGAAACCTACCCGCGGCGCGAATAAGAAAACAAGGGGGGCGCCGAACGCAACAAAACAAACGGAAAATTAAACTTTCATGAAAATAATGGAAATGAGAACCCGCAGTAAACCACCGTCCTGCGTTTAAACTTTGTTAAGGCGCAGTAATTGGAAGTTTAACAAACAGGCTCCGGCGGCGGACGCGGCCCGGGTAAAAGTAACACACACAATTTCCAGCCCGACTGATGAAAATATTTAATTATTCCGAATTAATCACTGTCGGCGTTTTCTTTTGTAGCGCCGCCGATAGGCGAGCGTACGCGAGAGCGCGCAGGAAATAAGGTGCCCGAATCGTTTAAACGTAAAGTCTCCTGTTTCGCTGCCGTCCTGGTCATTTTTTTCCACTTTTTCCGCCGTTGCGTTTGGTTGGCGCTCGTAGAGTTTTTTTTTTGATCGGTGTGACTTGATACGGTAGAAAGGTAATTACGACGTGTATAATGTCCGGCGGTGTTCTTTTCGGTCGCTTTTGTCGAGCGAATGGGCGCGTCGTCGTAAAGAGTCACGTACGAAATTAACATCTGTATGTTGCGCCACCCCAAATGCATTGAAATTACACCGAAAAACGTTTTTTCGGTTATATTTAAAAAATCACTTACAAATAACACGTGTCGATGTTGACACGTGTCATGTTTTGGAACCGACGTTCAAGATTACGAATTTGGACACAATCAGTAGTCATTCATCTGTGTAAATTACTCGCCATTTAGTCATGTCTCACTTAGCACATAGTACAAAAACGCCAACACGTGTCACAAAATTTACGAGGGCTCAAAACATGTCTAATATGACACTTGACCTGCATTGGAACCTTCGTGTACACAAATAGTCAAACGGCACATGTCAGAGATACTCGAAAAGCCCCCAAATCAAAATCATACTTGTTGAAACACGTGTCAAAACATAAACATGACATACTTGGTTGTGTTTCAAGTGACACGTGACGTATAAGAGCTGACACGTGTCATAATAATTACACGTGTCATGTCATTGGTCAGAAAAAGCATGCAACTTGCATTAGAACCTATGTATGTAATCTCAAACTGGGACAGAAGTACGGATCATGCAGCATGCACATTACCAAGTGAACGACACGTGTCACAAGTACTTGGAATGTAATTGTATATCAAGTAGTATAAGTTAAATGAATTACACGTGTTAGAAGTTGACATCAAACTTGTACAGATGTAGAGTCTAAAAAGTGTTCGCTGCCCACGTGTCAACTGAATGACACGTCTCAACAAATACTTCAAAAGCAATATACGATGTTTGCGTATTAACACGTGTCATACGTAAGTAATATGCATAGGTGTTGCTTACAAGTAGCAAAGGAACAACTTCATCGTTCATCGTTCGTTTCAACATCAAACTTTCGAACGCATCGCTTCCAACAACATCCTCCTACGACTTTCCGTTAAAACCAGCGATTAATTACAATGAAACAATGAAATTAATTAATCAACTAGTCTCGCGATAATTACGAAGCGTCGACCTAAAGCTATATCTGAATCAAACGAGCGGCATTTTTCATTATTCCACAAACACATCCAGAGAAAAAAAAACATCAGCCGTCGCACTCATACATGCATCTTCGCATCTCTTTCGACCTCCCCCTCCCCGCGTATCGATAAATCATAAACCAATCCGGACACGCTTAACATGGGATTTAGTACATCGTATCCAGCATCATTCCGCATTATCCTTTCACCCCGATGCAACGTCGCACGCCAAATTTTCGCGAATCGATGCCAAATCCTGGTCACGAAATCTACGGCGCGCGTCGCCGCGCTCGTAAAATCGTAAAAAATCTCGTAATCCGCATCCCCCTCCGTCGCCACATCCGTCCGGCGTAATTCGCCGAGAAAATCTACACCGAGATTATTACCTACGACTACGCCGAGACTACCGAACAAGACGTGACACGGGGTAAAAAAAAATGCGCGCCCTTATTCGTCGACCGTAAATAGCGTATCCTCGCCCTTCGGGCACTTTATTTAAAACAAACAACAATGAAAATGATAATAAGTACGAAGAGGAAACAAATTAGAGAAAGTTTGAGGGCGCAACGCGTCGCGGGCCGTGAGCAACCGGCGAAACTTGGTATAAAAAGAATTTTCAAGGCTGCTTTGAAAAATAAACGACGAAGCCATTGTTGCGGTAATTTATGATACGTCCGTCCCCCTTCGTCGTTCGTCGTACACGATGCCACGAATATACCGTAGCAAGGGAGGATGAAATTTTCCTCGAGCTCGCATACCCGTCCATCTTGTACTTTCTCTCGTAGCTCTAACAAGTGACACGCGAAAAAAACAACGTCACCGAGGTTAAATTTCATTACTCGTTTACGCACCAAAAAAAAAAAAGACGCAAAAAACGTAAACTACGCGAACCCTTCTTCTACCGTGACGATGTCGCGACACTATACCACCCTCGCGATATCAATAACCAAAGCTGAAACCATCCGGAAGACGCGTCGAGCAGAAATGAGAAAAGCTTCGCGTAATGATGAACGATGATACTTTCAACCGTGCTTTTTTCCCCATAGAAGAGGGAAAGGGTGCAATGGCGATTAACCGAAACATTCGCCATGCTTTATCATAAAACAAAACAAATCCCTTCGTTGAGTCAGCTTACAATAAAGTGACGTAGACTGACAGCTATCGAAAGAACTATGCTTATGGCAAGACGAGCCAGAGTTTGATACACACTCCCCCCTTCTTTTCTAACGGTTGCAAAATTGGAAGTCACGTCAATCCCCAGATTACACAGCTAACTTATTTCAATATGCCGACAGTTCGCGAGCTCTCTATTGGGAAACGTAATCACTAAAATAACAGAGATAAAAAACACGCCATCTACCTTGTTTCTTTTGTACTACCAAGCCGACAGCCGACTAAATAAATAGAGGGGGATTCGACACCAGCGTCTATCGATTAACCAAAGAGCAACTCTGGCAACATGGTGGATTTTAGTTGACAAGTTGAAGGAGAGATATTCTGTAAGAGTGACTATCGACCATCAATGGAGCAACTCCATAACTCTTCGTCTTACATTTAGCCTTTACACGAAAAATTTACTCCACTAGAAGTCAGGAGACTCCTGTGAAGTACTCCTTTCACATAGTATATTCGGTCGGCTATTAGCGAAATACATAGTATGAATGAGATGTCACAAATGACGCGTTTTTTCATTCCTACAACGATTTTTTTAACGTTAATTAAAATTTTGCTTACCGGACTATCGACCAACAGCTTCTTTATTGCGATTCAATCTGCAAACATAAAAAAATCTTTAAACCTATATTCAAATATATTCGCCATTTAAACCTAAATTCCATTTTAAATCGCCATCATCTCCTAAAACAAGTACACACTCGTGCTTCACCTCTTACACCCTCTCACTCATTTTATTATATACCTCACGTTTAAAAGTATAAAAACCGCTACGTAAACTTTGATTAACATCGCTCACAGGCTCCAGAGATTGCGTACCTTTGCAAAAGCCACGCACGGCCATCGCCATACATATCGTAAAAAGACGAAAGGGGGAATGCGAGACCAAGATTTACCGAGATTATCTTCACCGTGTATCCTGGGCTAACTTTTCTCCGCAAGTACATATTTTTTTCTCCCTTCGCAAATCTCCTCCGCTTTCCGCAATACGAGTAACTTTTCAAATTAGATATAAGAGACGAGGTTATTAGAAACATGGCCGGAATTCGTAATACATTCGTTTATACGTAATTTTTTCACATTGGACGAGGCGCCTCCGAGTTCTGTGTATTTTTAATTTTCACGTATTTCGTTGAATCTTATCGTAGCTTCGTTTGATCACCTGACCATTAACTTTGGATGTTTTTCGTTGGTGTATTTCGCCTCGATACCAGAAACTCGCCCATCTTCGGTCCACGTGTTATGATCAAGATAATACTGGTTTAGTAGAAATTCGAAAAAATGACGCGAATAAATGAAAAAATCCAGAAAGGTCTTCTAAACTAATATCAAAATATTTATATAGACGGTTCCATTTTTAAGAGAAATTTCATTTTAGCCCTACCTCCTCGGCCAGAGCCATCGAGAGCAAATACGGGTCCGAAAAAAACACCCCCCTCAGGGGTAGGGCGGGACAAAAACCTTATTCAAAAAAGGAATCTTTAGCACCATTCTTTCAATGCAGCATCAAAAAGAGCCTTTTTAACGATTCTTCACATTATTACGATTTTCTTCCATCTAGGCCATTTTTTGAAATTCGCTCGCTCGACACGCGTCGTAACCAACCAAAAAGGGCGTATTCTTTTAGGTGTTTAAAAAAACTACTACGTCACGTTCGGAGCGGGGGAACGTAGGGGTACGTCGTAATACATGAAAAGCTCGCTACGTTAGCAGGCATTTCATTCTCGGTCGTATAAAAGCTTAATTAGATTTTCTACTTAAACAACCGGAATACCAGTAATGCATGCATTCGTACATCACACCACGTTTAACGAAAGCCCATCTAAGCTCGGCAGGTAAAGGGTTACACGGCGTATCCCGAACGTCATTTGGGCTAAATACTCGCGAAAAATCTCGAGAAATACAACCAGCCATAGAGCCATAGGCCTCTAAAACGATAAAAGCTCCTCGCTAATCTCAATAATTCTTTCGAACTCGTAAAAGGCGCTCGTAATTTCGCCAAAAATGTCCAATAATCTGTACTTTCGCGCCGAACACGGCGATTTATTCGCATGATTTAACGTTAATTTCGCCTCACGAATTAAATCCCCGCCCCTTCTCGCGTCGTCCACGTGTCCTAACCAAAAATAACAATCGTTACCGATATCCGATTGTATTTTCATTAATAAATTCGAATTTTAAAAGCTACCGGGCTTTAATGGCGCTACGTCCCTCCATCGGTGCTTAACTCATCTACGCGTAGCATTTTCCACCCAAACTGACCTCAGCGAAGTGCGCCAAGTATTCACCTTTTTCGCTCGCACCTCGTACAGCGTTGCTTTATTTTCGCGCCAGCACAAACCGAGCGGATAATGTTCGACGATAAATATTCATTTTAATTCCCTTTATATGAGCGCCGCGTTCGCGTTCTGTCACATTCCTACACCCTTCATCCCTTCGCAATTCCGCCCTTGTAAAGTACACGTTTCCAAGATGAGATCCTTTATTTCGCATCGCATTTCGTATTCCTCGCCGCCGCCTCCGTAATTTCCTTATTTCGCGAAACGCGTGTAAATAGCGCAGATTTTTTGCCCCATTTAAAAAAAAAATGTTACTTGAGAGGGAAATTCGGCCTGTTTACTAGGCCAAAGTCTAGATGCAGGGATACCGCGTGAAAACCCGTAGCGAGCTCTCGATTAAGTTATTTTTCCGAATTTAAATACGGGGCTTCTAAATCAATTAACGTCTTTTCTAACGAAGATGAAAAGCTCTACCTTTTTTTTCACTGCCTCGCTCTTTTCTATATCATTCTTCAAACCGAAACAATGTGCTTTTCGCCGGCGAAACGTCTCCGGAGGTTATCTCGAGCGTACATTTTGATATATTACTTCCGAACTTGCCGTCTCGAATTCGCAACATTTCCCAAACAGTCGCCACGAAATCACGCAACCATTTATACAACCTATCGCGTATATGGTTCGGAAACGAGAAAAAACAAAATTCGATACGTTATACGTTGTCGTTCGCTTTCCGAAATACACCGCAATGCGAAGCTAATTCAAAGCGAGTTGCATACAAGACACGTGTTATACGTACGAAACACCTTATCTACTTGAACAACTTTTATATACGTTGTAAAACATGTGTAAACGTGTATTTCCCATTTCAAACGCCGTTTACAAACTGCGTATGTATGAAATGCAAGTCCAAAATAAGTGAAAATAAGCAAAATGAGAATTTATTTTCCAATTCTCATAGGCTTGGATCCAAGATCGAATAAGCAGAGGGGAAGAATGGATGAACTTGACTGAATAAGTGGAACTGTTTTTTTTTTCACGCACCGAATACACTTAAAACAAATTTTTTAGTTACCCATTTCAAAGTAGATGAAATTTAGCGTAACAGTGGAATGATATTTCGCCAAATATGCGACGCGTTCTAAGGAGAAAAGCTGCGCGCGCAGCTGCGCATCGCCAACGAAATGGTGGGAGGTGCGTCTAAAGCATTAGACTGTCAGTTATCTCTGCTCTCTCGTCCAAGCCGGTCGATTAATTTGAAGCGATACTTATTTTAATCCTTTGTTCAATTCATAATGCATATTTTTTTTCCAAATTCATCATTTCATGAAATAAAAACACTTGCATTCATGATAGAAAAAATTCTTGTAATTTTTCATCTACGAGTAATTGAACAACGATCCAAAGGGGTATTTCAGCGACTTCGAATTTGCGTCTCGAAATGTATTTTTTAAATATTATCATATTTTGCGCCGGCGGCCATCCATCGTAGCATTTGATTTGTATCGAAAGACGCACACAAAATTGCGAAAGAACGAAATTGGGTAAATACCAGACAAAGCAGGGAATCCGAAATATCCCAAATCGAGAACCATTCGTATATGCAACAATCTACGAAGACGACGTCGGAAGTACAGCACGAGACGAAGGGCGCCTTTTTCGTGCCATCATTTTCGTCGTTTCTTTGCGGCGGCGGTTCTTTTTATTTTTTTATTATTATCGTTATTGTAGGAAAAGATGAGAGAGAATGATGGAATATTATTCATTTTTACGAAAGCACGGTCTCGTAACGCTATTCGAAGGTTCCCGGTGCGCCGGTTGTTGCGGGGAAATTCGCAGCGAACGCATTATACGATGGAAATGGCTCCGAAGAAAACGTGCTTTCTCCAAGCAGAACCCATTTATCGTTGCAATTGTACGAAGCACGTAATAGGGTTTCTAGTTTCGCCTTCAGCTGTCGAATGAACTACGCTGTGGAAAATTTCCAACGAGGGGCGAGGATGAAAACCATGTACCTAAGTTATTTTGTTGTCGCAGTTTTCATTTCATATTCGGCTATTTATTTTACCGAATGAGAGGTAACTCGAGAGCTTTGAAAGTTTAAACCTTAATATAGGCTTTTTTTAAACGTTGAGAAATCCTCGTAATGTGGTAAAATTTATCAGGTCATTTTGTTTCGAATCCTACACCCCAAGTGCGAAACATTCGGTGATACGGAAACGAGAAGGTACATAGTAAAGGAAGAGACCGAGCAGCTTTTCGCAGCCTTGTTTAATTACGCGTCGAAAATTGCGCCAAAAAATATTTTTTTCATTCGCTTAACGACCATAGTCGATGATAGTTTTGTAAATTTCCCCGAATTTCAGCGCGTGCTATTGTCCGTGATCAAACGAGCACGCAAATCCGCCCAAGGTTCGGTGGCGTCGATGTCGTCCGTATCCGCAGCCATCGCATGTCGGAAAGTTTACTCATCGTAATAAGTTATAAATAGCCAATTAAGGCGTTAATATCGTTATATACAATATACGTTTAATAACTTCGTAATCGAACTTCGCGTCGTGTGCTTCGTAGAATAGATGATTCTTTATGATAATAACGAGCTTTGGAAATTACCAAATCGATAAGTTGGCGAGTCGGGTTATGAAAGATATGACCACGGTGAATTTACCAAGGGAGAAACATGTGTCGAGAAGTATTCACGCAATTGTATTGTGAAAGTTGTCTACAAACGTTTGGGAGGTTTGTTGAACTCGAGGTTTTGTATGTAGGGCAGTGCAATGTCCTGGAAGGAATAACCAGAGTGGGATGTCATAGTCCAGGTGAGATGGACAAAAGAAATGTTGCTGAAAAATCGCACACTATTCTGTCAAATCATGAGGCAGTATCGATGGACCCCCTCCTCCTCCAACAGCCATCAACTCCACTAATATAGTTAGTGATAAATCAACCATGTGTCAATAAGTAAAAATTGCGCTATAAAGAATCTGCTAAAATTTCAAGCTAAATTTTCAAGTCACACATATCATTGCAAATTAAATAATTCAGGAGACCACCATCGCGGTTGTTCCATCTTATGCATCCCTTCCCACCCACAACACCCATTCGCCCATTCGCGATAAAAATAACAAAGGTAACTCGAAAACTTCGTAATCGACGCTCGATGCAATTTGGACGCCTCAAAAAGCTCGCGACGTTTGATAAATGCCTTCGGAATATCTCCGGCGGCGTATTTTTTTTTTGAAAAATGAACGTGGATTATTAAACAATAATAGACGCCTTCGTTCGCGTCATTTTTTCCCATTATTCTTGGTATTTTTCATTTCGATGTAAGCGGCAGCTTCGAAAGCGAAGAACGTGAGGTCGATTACTCGCCATGTCTCGTGTTTGCCATGATCGACGTATTTGTGTTTCGGCGCTACGTCGCGACCTACGAAATCGACGATTATGGTGGTAATTTTTTCAATTTGTTTATTAAAATGAGTTTTCGTCGAGTGCATGTGTACGGTGTGTTTCGTGCGAGGTTGTGTATATCAGAAATTCGTAGCATCAAGGTTGCGAATTTACGATGAAACATCGTAAATTCAACACGAATGCGTTTGATGTTGAAATTTCAAGCAGGGAAAGCATGCATTATAAATTGTGTAATTTTGTTCATGTCGTAAATGAAGGGATTTGCGTAGAATATTTTTAATATAATTCTCAAACTCGTAAATAAAACGTTTTTGATGTTTTTTGCATAAGAAGATAATTGAAGGATCAACGATCAACTAAAAATTTTCATCGCCAAGAATTTAAGTAATTTTTCAATATTTTGATACTGCATTTTGGAAAACTTCCTAAAACATTTTTTCTGCAAAATAAAGCAAGACGCGCTCCCAGTAGAACTGCGCGCGCACTTCGCTGCGCGTCGTCGTCAGAGTGGGGGAAGGCAAGTTCGTAGTTTGAGCGTCAGTTCTCGTTTACCTCTCGTCCAAGTCAGTCGATTTATTCGAATCGGCACTTATTTTAGTTTTTTGTTCAGTAAATAATATAATTTTCTCACTTAAATTCATAACTTCACGAAACACAAAACAACAAGATTTAAAAATACTTATTTTTAAAACCGATTTTATTCTAAAATCAAAACCTATCACATTTCACGACAAATAGAGGTCATTTTATAGCACATATCGCGTACTCCGATATCCCTAGAAAATTCCTCTACGAAAAAATTCTGATTACATGTCGAAAATTCCACACCTCAACCACGTATACCGCTTAAAATTGATATCTAACGACAACACATTTCCATATCCCTCCGAGCCCACAAATTGGCTGCCTTAAACACCTCACGCCATAATATGTATCCCTTATCTAAACACATCATTATCGCGTCGTTATACCGACTTGAAATTCTTCGCCGTCGAATTTTACGCCATCGCGAACGATTTTTGTAACCTTTCGACAATACGCCGTCATAAATTACCCGGTCCCGGCCTCGAATCGCGTATACTTTTCGCCATTTTCCGCAACCGCTACCGGCCAGGCTGGCGTAGCCGCCGCGGCGTCTATAAAATACACTCTCTATACGCCGCCGCGCTGCCCAAAAAAAGCGGTAATAATTTTTCGCTCCGACTTGGAAAGTTCGTGGAAATAATACAATTACAATCGGAAATTTATGTAGTTACATAAGTATGTTTGTTCGAGCGCCCTCCTCCTACCTCTTCACCGAGTAGCTTTTTACTCGTCTTATATAATACACGGGTTCTTTTCCTTCGTTTATATTTTTTTTTTCACTTTTCGAAGCGCCATTTCGGTTGTAGATTTTTTTATGTAACCGATGTTCTTTCATATTTTTTGCGGTGGTTTGTATTTTTGAGGATGGTTTTCGGATTAAAGTGAATTTCACGAGGTATCGTATTTCGTAGGTTGATTGCATAATGAACTTTGAATTATTCAATTGGGATATTCAATTATTAATTACTAATTTTTTTATATACATTTTTTCATCAATTTACAAATATTTTGTTAATTTTGACTTCCCTCATTTTTTTTTTCATTTTAGTTTCTCTCTTTATTTTCACTTTTTCTTTTTTTAGTTTTCCATTCAGACAAAACTGCGCAAGAAAAAACGACAAAAATTACAATACTGTTTATATCTCCCCCTCCCCTCGGGTCCATTACGACGTCAATGTAAAATTCAATAACTCAAAAAATCACAAAACCACATCTCCGTTTTACTAAACTCGCAGCATTCTTCCGTTTCCCGAAGCACTCGACGTCTGATGCTCCTTCGCATCCTTCGATTAAATTACCCGTCGAAAAATTCCGCATTTAACGCTTATCAAAGAAAAGAGAAACCACGGAGGAAAAAAAAACGAAAAACTCCGTATAATCTCGCGCATTAAAGCCATAATTTCCATCTACGCCGGATGCATGAATATCCTACAAGTTGAAAAGAAGACCCATCCAAAACAACGTAACGCCGGCCCGAAGGAAAAAAATACCACATAATCCGCCACCTACGCGTTATATTTACAATAATGCAAACCGAAAGAGCACATGGCGTTTAAAACATTGTTATACGGATATACTTAAACAGTCGTGCACCGATTACTTACCCGACGTTGTCCTGAGCTCTGTGAATGTACGTTTTATCGTTCGAGTAACGAGAAAAATACAGAGATATTGCGTACAATCCGCTAAAATGAGCCAAAAACTGAAGGAAGGCTGTAAAACACTACAGCCGCATCGATTCTTCCAACTTACCCTTAAACGCTTCACTTTTGGGTTTTTGGGGTGGTCGAAATTTCAAAAAAAATTCGTTCAATTAGGGATGGTTTCGTAAATTTTACATTCGTCCCTATTAATCCGATCAGCTCAGCATTTGAGATAGTAAAATGAGGGGACAAGCTGAAATTCGGTATATACGGTGCCATAATGAGAAGGGAGAGCAAGAAGGGCACTATGCTTCTGGTCCGGCTTTTTATACTGACAATTTTTCCTCTTTTGTTCAGCAGGGCGCCGGGGTGCAAGCAATTTTCCTCTGTTTCATTGAATTAATAGACATCATACCCAAATTGAGGGAGCCTTAAAACGATAATCTTATTCAGTGCACCTAATCCCAAGCAACCTAACGGCCAATGACAATCCTCGACGTTATTTTCTCTTCTCGAAGAAGTATTTGCCAATTCCTCCATTTCAGCGGGTGCCACCCCTGCACACAATCCCTTTCGCCGTAAATCCGTTGCTTTTTCTTTCGACTCGTCGCCATTGCATATTTACCAACTCAATCGGCTGCGCTATTCTAACCACACATTTTCATTCCTAATTCCACAAACATGTCCTTTGCATTGTAAATCGTCTATATGTAAAAATAACTCGCAATATAAACAACCCGTAGCCGCCTCACTTCACCCCATGTACCGGATATCTTCGGCGAGTGAAAAAAAAGCCATTATCTAGAAAATATTCTCCTCGAAGACGTTTTTTTCTACCCCGTCCTCAATTTTTATTCAATATCTTCTCCGCGCAAATCAACCACTCGCCGAAGCTCCATACAACGTGTATTTACATGCAGAAAACCCTCACTGACGTTCTCACGGCTTTTTCCCGTTCAACCGTCCGAATTCGGGGTAATCGACGGATAACAACCACATCAAAAGGGGCCACGTTCGTTACGTCACGCTTGCGAAACACCCGTACCCCGTGTACATTTTACATACACCGACGACGATCGATTAAACATTTATTTTCCCTCGTATTTAACACCTTTAATTAACTATGCCTAACACCTGTTACCAAAGGCTTATATTCGACGCCTTGTTACAACTTCGTCGTACGAGCGCCACGACGCACGCATACAATCGCACCTTTACGTGCGTATAATCGTTATAAATATATCATTTTTCATACTTATACCCTCCTCCTCCCTTTCTTCACCGTTGAAAGTCTACATTATCGATATTTCACCACTTGCCCTTTAACGTTCGACATCGCGTCGACGCGTCGCCTCGCGCGTACCAAACCGATCCCCGTACACGATTTTTCGTACCACAAATCAACCATAACGAAACGATTATCTACAACCAAGCAAAAAAATCAGGCCACCGAACACACACGCCGTCTTTTACAGTCTACAAGTGCAGGGGGCAATAACTTATCCCACATATAACACGAACAAGAATATACGAATACCTCGATTTAGATTTCAAGCACATGCGACACAACGACGCTGCGGCTCCGCTCGGGTATTTGGGTTAATACTATCAATGCTACCATAAAACGCGAGCTACAACCCTTCTCCGGCCAACTTTCGCGCCGCTACATCCGAACGCAAGACGCAAGGTAAAAACATCTAAATTTCTTCGACCGATAACCCGGTCCCCGACAAACCGCAAAAATTTCCAACCGCGTTACCGCCTACCCTGCGTCCGTCGAACTATCACACCGCCAAAATGCCCGAAATCTCTTCGGCGTTGTTTAATTTTACAACTTTTTCGACTACCTGTGAACTACTTCGAATGCGGTTACTTCGACGAGCCGCAAAGTGGAGGGGTGAGATGAACTTCGAAGAATTTCTGTTCTTTGTCGTCGCCCAAGAAGTTGTGTACTGAAATTTTTGTTATTTCATTTCTTGGCTATGGTACACAAAATCAAAAATCATCACGAAAAGCGTTACAAAAAGGCGCCTCAAAAAAGTGTCACCATTTTGAAATCATGATGACATGTCATAGATGACAGGTCTTTGTTATGGTGACATATAATCATGAGTAATATACTATACGATGACAAGTCATTATCATGGTGACGTGTTATGGTTACAATCGACATGTGATATAAAATGGCTTGTGATGAACGTCATTGGAATGGTCAAGTGTCATGGTTGTGAGTGACAGATGATCATGCCTTGGTGATATGTCGGATGACATGTCATGGTGATATCTCATAATCATGTTATGATGACAACTGACAGGTCATGGTGACCTGAATAATGACACATTATCGTGATGATACGTGATGACAAGTCAGGTGACTATTTTTTGTCCTCAAAACGTATTATGAGTCATATATTCTTGTTTGACGAAAAACGTAATTTTTTCATGTCACCGTACCATGTCATAGATGGCATTTAATTGTCATGGTGACGTGTCATGATCAGGAGTGACATGTGATCATGTCATGGTAAAACGTAATTTTTTCATGTCACCGTACCATGTCATAGATGACATTTAATTGTCATGGTGACGTGTCATGATCAGGAGTGACATGTGATCATGTCATGGTAGCATGTCGAGTGACACGATATGATGACAACTCATTGTTATGGTGACCTGTCATGGTTACGAGTGACATGTGACGTGAAATGACGTCTTCTGATGAATATCATCGTCGCGAGGTGACATGAAGATGTCACACTCTGATGGGGACTAGTACGCAAGCTGATTTCTTAATGGTACAAAACGAATACATTATTTTATACTCCTCTCAAATGAAATTCCTCGTATTGATATTTTTTTAAACGCAAAATTGATGGTTTTTTTTGAATTTCAACGCAGAAACGGCGTCAAATGATACAACGCTCTTGTAAATTACGACGCCTTTGATCGGTGGCATGTGTAATTCCTTCGTCGCGGTCAACTATCCCCATCAGGTATTTCGAGTTTATCACTTGATGTTACAAGTTTTCTCGGTATCGGGCTCCCTTCGTGTTAAAAAGATATAAGCTTCACCGGTCAAGATGTAAGATGTGAATTAGCCAGTTGAATAGATACCACGGTCGAAGCTTATTTACAGCTAATGTTTCGCTACGTGCCTCGGGATACCGAAAATTCTCAAAATGGCCAATTCGCTATAAAGGACGATGGAATTTGGGAAATCGATTAAACGAAGCGGCGATTGTAATAAGTTAGCAACATGTTACGCGCCAACGATCAGAGGAACTTTTGAGGCGAAAAAATATGACCGTTCGAGGTAATTGTCGGTTAGGCGTTGATTTTGAAAAGCTCATCGTTGGCGTAGCCGCAAATAGCTCTTTTACGGGTGCGCTTGTGTGCGTGGTATCAACGTGTAAAGTACTCGTATTCGTACGTATATTACCGACAACGGGACCGAGATAGAGTAAGGATAAATGAGTATGTGACGCGGAGGTCGCAGCGACGACGACGGTGTTTCATGGCGATAGTGTGGCGTCGTCGTTGGTGATTATGTGGCTTAGTTGGAAACGCTATTTTGACGCTTCGTTTTACCAAATTACCGCACTAAGTGCCTCCCCCTTCCAGCCGCCCCATTGCCCGGACACCGCGCGACATGATGCTTCGATATCGCGTATTTTGAACACGATTGCAAAGTCATGCAACGGTGATTCGGATCTGAGGGCGGGGAGCGGTTCGACGGCGTGAATACATTTCCATCGACGAAATTAATAAGGTTTTTTCGTCTTTATTGAAATTTACCTTTTTTCTTATCGCAGATTGCATCAGGGGCGAGTTTATTTTAATATGGCGGCTGTTATTTCATGAGATTTCTGCTCGAAAACGAAGCCAAATTGAAAGATTATATCGACGAGGTGTTTTTATTCAATTTTAAGGAGAAATTTCATTTCTGCGGGCGTCACATTTGTTGCAAATGTAAAACGAAAGTAGCTGAAGTACTTTTTTCACATTTCAACGATGAACATTCTTTTTGAATTTCTCAAAAGATATTCGCCTTTGTTAGCTCGATCATCGTTTGAAGGATTAGATATTTATCTCGAGCGACCTTCTGATATTTGTATTTTCTTCGAAAATTCCACATTTCAAGTGAATTTGGTTACTCAGAGATCACTTCTTTTTGACGCTTTTGGGCGTTCAGATCAACGAGGAAGATTTTAATTCGCGTTAGATACGTCGATGCGGTGTAATATGCGGATTTTCTTGTAAAAACGCCTAAATAAGCTCCAAGCTTGGGATGTCTTGCGGCGAAAAAAAATTTCATAAACGTGGAAAATTCGCCGACACGAGTACGTCAGCTTGTCGATTATGTTTTGCGATTCGTATCGACATTTTGTACGCCTCTACGACTCGTATTTTAACAGCTTTTGTATACATTACGACACGAGTACCGCGTGAAAATTGAACAAAAAAATGTAATCAGCTTATAATTTATGTTCTTATACGTGCTTAATACTTGTAAAAGCCTCGTCGGCGTATACACGTTTAAAAAGCGACGGATAAAGAGCTCATGGTAATTTGATTTTTTAAAAATTACCCTACGACGTGTTCGAAATCGAGTTTTTTCCAATACGTCGAGATATTAAATTCGAAAAATTCCATCGAAACGGTGCTCAAAAGCGATATACGCGATTATTAAAACCACCGAAAGGGCCTCTCGTCGACTCACCACGACCCAAGTTCAAAGGGGGAGTTTATTCCATCAAAGGTGGATTTCACGAAGAACGCTGCGTAATTACGAAATAATTATCGTACCTTGTAATCAATCGCTCGTATTTACGCTTCCAAAGTGTTCGAAAGAGCTCGACTATGATTCACGAAACGGAACACACCAATCATAAAACACTTCAACAAATCCGATCCGTCGTTTGATTCCTTGCCAAAAAAAAAAATTCGAAACCCGAAACGGCTTCGATAAAACAAGGAGTTACTAGGCGGGGAAAAAAAACCCTTTTCAATCACGACACCTTTAAAATTTCGCATGTTCGCGATTCCACCGAAACGTTGTTTTTTTATCGCTTACGTCGAATTTCGAACGTTATTCTTTCTAAATGCAGGTACATATCACGCGATGACGTATCCCTGCGATTGCCTCCTTCGCGCCTTTTTTCTCCGCTTTAACGGCCGAATAAGCTAGTAAACTTGTCGCATTCAACAACCTCGATAAAATAGCGAACATGATCGCGACTGTTTTACCTTAAAAGAGGCGTCTGAACGGAGGCGCGAGGGGACGCGATTATATTTCGTGCGTATGCGTGTGAAAAGTTGGGGAGAAATCTTACGTGACAATGAAATATAAAACATCTTTTCCTCTTATTTTAAAAGCACGATCTTTCCGCTCGGGTTAACCTCGACCATGTGTGTATTTGTAAATAGTACATATCGCGCGCCGCGCCGTTCGAATGTAGTCGTAAAAAATCGCCTCCGTTTTGCCATTTGAACCGGCACGGCAGCCGAAGCTCTGGCGGAAGTTCGAGGTTTTCCTTTTTTCTGCGTACGGATGGAAGATGGCACAGCGCAGAATGTGAGAATTGGCGGATCGGTGTTTGTTTCGAGGTTAGCGTCGTGTTTACGAGCGGTGCCGACGACGACGCGTTGCCCCGCTGCTCTTCGGTGGAATATTCTCCGACGAGTTGTTGACGCCTGAAAATGCCATCTTTTGCGGTATATGGCGAGTGTTTCGTTGGTAATACGACACGTGTCGTTTGTCGAGGCAACTTTCGCATCATAAAGTATGCGGCGCTTCTTATGAGTCGTCCTAATGGTGGCATCGCTAACACAGGGCACGAAATTAGCAACGCTATACACGTTGATAAGGAACCGGAGGACGTTAATGATAACATGGAACATGTTACTTGTGGTATAAAACATGCAAGCAGTAACATGTTACTACACACATATCAACAAAAGTATATTACTTGGCACGTGCCATCGATAACGTGTTATCCAACAAATGTTGCTAGTAACACGTTATTTAGTCAATATCACTGGTGACATGCTACCTGGCATGTTACTAGTAACATGTTACCGAACATGCCGCATGACATTTTTCACTGGTAACATGTCACCTTGCATATACAACACCACCTGACATACGTTACCAACAACATGTTTCGTGACATATGTCACATGGCATATGCTACAAATAACATGTCACTACTAACATACTACTTCACACATGTTGCTAGAAACATGCCACATAACATGTGTTGCTAGTAACATGTCATCTGATCAATGCCATTGGTAACATTTCATCTTATCAATGGCATTCGTAACATGTCACCAGACACTTGTCGCTCGAATAACATCTGACGCTTGTCTCCAGTGACATGTTACCCGAAACATATGTGAATCGTAACGCGCCATGCGGATTCGTTCAGCTTCATTTTTTCGCCGAAATTCGAGGCAAATCTTATACGTATTTCATTTCAATTACTCGAAGATTTCTCGACTACCACCGAAGGTCGCGCCGAGTTCCAAATGAAACTCATTCACCATCGAGACGTCCAGTCAACTTCACAAGCGATCGTTGCCTTTCGCAAAGCATCTTCTTACGCATCCGGCCGCTTCGGACGCACCGACGACGTGGAATCGCCTCACGAACAAGTCGAAAACACGCACGATACACCCGTCAAACCTCAACCTACCGCGGCGACATGTAATCGAGCCTGAGAACCATCTAATAAAGGGGATACATCGTATCAGCAATTCGTTTCCAATTACCATAACGCGGCGACAAATACGAATACAAAAGCGACAGAAAAAATGACGGAAAGAGACGCTTTTAATATGCTCGTTTCCTTTCGAACGAGCGTCATTTTTTTTCGGGCTGATATGTGCACGGGGGCGTAGTACGAGAAAACGAAACGAAAGAGGCGAGCGGAGAAAAACGAGAAAAAAAAGAATCCCATTTCCTAATAAAAAATAAAGCCTGATCACCTCCGATAAAAAGCTCCGACCGTGTAAAAAATTGATCGTCATTTCCACGTTAAATTGCTTCCGCGATATCCAAAAAAGGCTCGACGTCCGAAATTATTTCCACTTGGTTTTGCCGCTACTTTTTTGCGCTCGGATCAGGGTCTTTTTTTTTTCGTCGTATGTAAGAACGACGTCGACGCTGGCGCGTACACGAAGACGACGACCTCTTCGTAGCTCAAAGAACCCAGCCGTGTTATCGCGTCTACGAGAATATCTTCGGTTTGCTTTTTCTTCCATTTTTTCGCGCTCGAGTAAAAATCGTATCGCTTGCTCCGATATACAGTTTCGGTGTACTAATAAAAGCCTGCTCTTATACGCGAAGCTCGCACGAAGTTCGGGTTCATTTAGCAAACATAACCGAGGGTTGCTTAAAACACGTACCACCTGAGTGTACCCCGATTTTTTAGCTTTGTTCGGTGTTTCCAACGCGTACAACTGGCATGTGTTTTAAAGCTCGTCTTATGTAAGTTGCCGGCGGGAGGAGATGGAGAAAGCGCGGCGCATGCTGCGTGTCTTGCGGAGGCGAGTCTTGGGCATCGCGGTTTGTAAAATTGTTGCGGTTCATTTGCATCGAACGTCGAGATATTTTTACGTTTTTCTAGACTATATTTCGATGCGGTTTTTCAGTATTATGTGAATATAGCCTTCGGTGATGTCGATTTACAACGAAGATTCGGATTCGAACGAGGCGACTGGTGTTTTCGTTTTTATCCATCTTCGCGATACTTGTCACCGAAGTTATCTCGTGTTTCGGCATCGACGCTGATACGACGACGTTCTCGCTAATGGCGCCATAATATTAATACACGAATTCGATACACGTGCTGTAAGGTATAACGATAAACAATCGCATCGTACACGTAACAAGACTACATGGTAATCCCGTAGAAAATCCTCTCTCGTTTTCGACACCTCACCCCATATGTATTTTTTGCGGCGTTACCGCGGTATCGAGACATCTCTCTATATAACCATCGTCATTACAAATATACACGCGATACGCGACTATATCGGAATATCTACGAGCGTATTTAAATTTACAAATATACCGAACACATAAATCATCGTCGTGTGACGGTTAACCCCGTTGTATAAAGCCCCCCCACCCCGGTCGTCCGCATTCGTTGCTATAACTTCCGATAAATGCGTGCAAATCGAGACCGGCGATGTTTTCGGGGCGCGGAGGCGGCGCGAGAGGGCTTAACTAGATAATTTTTTGTGTATTTTCAAAACCCCTACTTGTGCGTTGGTTTAAACGTGTTTTTACTACGAGGCTCGAGGTGTTTTGGAAATTATCGCAGGCCATTTGATATATTCGATGGAATTCGGCGACTGTTTTTCATTTGTGTTTCAAATTCCAACGTAAATGGAATCGCGTATAGCGTCAGATATAGATTTTTGACGCGTACGTGGACCTGTTCAATTCGTTTTCAGAATTTGAAAAATTACCAATTTTGGAAAACCCATCATCGATGTTGTAATCGTTTTTAAATTACGGGGAAGTATGAAAAAGGGTTGATATTTCTGGACAGGAACAGACATGCAGATATACTAAAAATTTCGCTATTTCAAAAATTTGACAATACGAGTATGTACCTGATGTTCCGCCGATGATGTTCTATCCTTCGATTAGTGATACAGCTATCAAATGTGAGTGTCTGTAGGAGGTTTCATCGATCCTGAAAATTGAAGGAACTGCATTAAATCTCAACTCTCGAATAACTTTTTATAGGACAAAATTCGTTCAATTCATTTTCCAGGTATTTTTCAATCCGACTATTTTTTTCCCATTTTCAAAATTGAAGGCGCTAAAGCAACATAAAGCTTACTAAGGCGTCATGCAGCCTTCAATTTACAAGTTATACAAATTAGAATTATTACGAGTGTATTTCGTGTAAGTTTCATAAATCTCTACTTTGTCTATCTTTAAAACTGAAGGCACCAAAACGACATTAAAACTTATAAACTGCATGACGCCTTCGGTTTCACAATTAGGCAAAGATAAGTTATTACGTTAATTGCAGATCTCATCAAGCTCAGCCAGAAAGGTTAACTTATTTTTAAACATTTCAAATACGAAAGACGACGCGATTTTGCACCATCTCTTCCGTTGTGGATGCATTCGACGAAAAAACTCGTGAACACCGAAATAACCCGCATCTTGCGAAATAGAACCCGTTACTCGTGATAAAAACCCTCCAAGGTATTTGCCCAAATACACCGGCATATACGTTGTATTTATCGTACTAAGTATAGGTGGTCGGAAGCCACTGATTATACATTTTCTTCACCTATTCTTCGCCTCCATAATTTCCTCGGCTTTTCTCCGACTCCCGATTCGTTCCACTTTCGTTTCGACGTAATAACAATAATCATCTTTAGGCGTCACGAAATTGTTACGCAAATCCTCGTCGAGTCTGGCGAATATCCGCCACCAACGAGTCCGGTACGTTTGCCTAATTCTCACATACACGCGGAAGGAAACACCAGGGACCACATACGGTGCGCGATTCGTCTCATCCAGCGTAATTGTTTTCATTGGCAAGGTTACTAGCCGAATGGATAATTAAAATGGTCGCACTTGAAACCGGTTCGTGTCGGTTAGTCGTCGCGCGCACGTATGTTCTTTTGATCGGGTTACGTAGGCTTTTCTTGGTTTGGGTGATTTAGTCATTTGGACGTACGCCCCCGCGTGACTTATGAACGCGTGCCAATCGATGTACGAAAATTAGACGGTAGAGGGCGTATGAATAACTTCTGGTTTTTAGGGTGTTGGTATATTATGCCGGAGCAAGGGAAAGAGATAAGTGCTTACAACTTTTCCAGCATCTTTGAGAATTTGCCTCGCATTGATCAATAGGTGCTTTTGGCGATCTACTGAACAGGCACATTTTCCATGAAGGCGACTCCCCTAGAATAGTTTATTCGGTAAAAAGATACCGAATTTTTGGTGAAAACTTCGACGTTGATCGTTGAAAATTGAAACGACATTACATTAGTAACCGTCGCGGTAAAAACTTGGTCAGCTCATCGACCTCTTTACCGGTCAGCGTGTCTCGTCAACGACGTGCAGACGACCGTCGTTAATTAACGCCGTATATACAACTCCATCGACGCACCTATATCAGCAGTCATTAATGCAGCAATGGAAACAGCGTAGATAGGTTGACGTAAAGTCTACACGGTTGTTAGCCTCGCTCGTCCAAAAAGACAGAGAGCGACGTTTCGTTAATTATCGCGGAAAACTTGTAAAACGAAAAAGGGGGCGGTGGAGTTGTTAATTTTGTAATCTAATGTAGGCACGGTTAATTATATAATTCGATTTGTACAATGCGTACGGTATAGCTCGGTAATTGTAGGCGGTAATTCACTTTGAACACTGCGATGGAAATATTGATTGGCCCAGGGTTCACGAATAGGTCGACGAATGGTGTTAAAGAAGCGACTTTTCCCCCGCGTCGCTTCCTCGTTGGGTCTTTTTTTTTCCATCGCGTAGAGAGGATGAGAAAATTGGACTCGGGAACCGGAGAAGAATACAAATCCTTGTAATACGTTCGAGTGTCGCGATGACGATGATAAACTTTTTTCTCGTTTTCTTCGCCCGATATGTACGTACTAGTCTATCATGTAGGAAAAAACACGTGCTAGTGATTTTAAAAGATGTTTTCGGGATGTTTTGAGTGGTTTCTTTTACACGGAGATGTGTACCGTGAGGACGTGTCGAGGCATGCGGCCGTGTACCCAGCGTTTCCGAAGATGTATGTGTGAAAGGGATGCGTTATTTCCGGAGGCTTTGAAAAAAACACGCGTATAGCGTGATTTAAGACCGGGATTTATCGGCGGAATGAGACAACAGGAGATTATGCGAGATATTTATACTTTTGGCTGGATGGGTACCGGGGTGCGCTGATAGATGAACTTTCGTGGCGTGGCATTCGATGCTGCGCCAGTACGGATCGCTTGACTTTACTTTCGATCATCGGGACATGGAAAAAATCTCCGCCTTGGGCGCCATTTTCAACAAGGATTAGGTTCATATTCTCGTTTTGAGGTATCTCGTTTCTTACAGAAATTCCAGCATGAAATCGAAAATTCAAAATCAGAAGTACTTATTAGATTTTAAAAGAAAATATTTTGGGAAAAGTAAATCAATTTATTTAATTGGTACAAACATTTTTTCAACTTTTGAGATTAAAAAGTATCTGAACTACCTCTCCAAAAAAACAGGAATGAGTAATTACAAGTAATTTACCACGAAATAAAGGCAATTTACCGATAATTACAGATAATTTCAAGATGATTTGTCGGTGATTACGGGTGAATCACAGATGTTACGGTAATTACAGATAATCACGGGTAAATTACAGGTGAATTAAGGTACATACAGGTAATTTACCAGTAATTACAAGAAGTTTACCAATAATTTACTGGTAATTACTGATTAAGTGTCAATATTACGGGTAATATTCCGGCAAGTACAGACAATTTACCGGTAATTACTGACAATTTACCGGTAATTACAGACAGTTTACCGGTAATTACCGACAATTTACCGGTAATTACAGGTGATTTACCGGTGATTACCGACAATTTACCGGTAATGACAAGTAATTCACCGTAAATACCGTAAGCGCTACTGTGGCGATTTTTCCAGGTTTTCAAATATACTAACGTTGATTTTTTTTTACATTTTCTTACCGATAACGCTTGATTTCTCATCTTCATTTTTTACCTTATTTCCTTCAAAAGTGTACGCGTGTACTCGAGGTAAAACGTCGTATAAAAGTTGATACGGAATGTGGAGCAGGAAGAGGGAAGGAGGAGAGGGCGATGGTGCGGTTTCGTAAACGCGAACGGGTTCTGTTGTGATGAAATACCCAAGCTATGTAAAAGTTTACGGTGTATACGTCATAACAAATGACTCGGTTTACGTTGGAAGTTTTAACAAAGAACGGGAACCGCAATGTCACCCCGAAACGTTGTAATATAAATTAAGTTACACGTAGACGGAGCAAGATGCACGAGACCGAGTTACGTAAGTAGGGCGGCTGTTTGGAGCAGCGCGGGTGAAATTTCAGCGAAATATTTAATTTGATGGTTCAAGCTCTCGTCTTGGATGTGGATACGACGGCGGCGTGTAAAAGCTGCGGCAGGATTTTGCGAATGATCTGCGTCGAAAACGCTTACCAGACGAGCGGGACAGCTGGAGTGACGAGCGAGGGGGGAAAATTTAATAAAAAATAGTTACGTTTCGATGTTTCATAAAAGGCTACGTCGTCGATGTTGGTCCGTTGTATTATATGGCGTATTATATATCGCACGAGGACGTCGTAGAAACTAGAAACGTCGACTCATCGAAGATGAGTTTTCCAAGCTCGATGAAAAAATACCCGAAGAGAAGGTAAACCGCCTCAAACTTTAGTGTTGTGTTAAAATTGATGAAATTAAAAGTTATCCTTGCCGGGTAAATAAGACTGGGAGAGGGGGCGTTGAAATGGCGCGGATATACATGTACGATCCAGGTATGGGAATTTTTACCGTCGAACGAACCAAGTAAAAATTGAGTTCTGCCCGAAACGATACGACCGACGGAGTTTTTCAATCGAAGTTTTCATATTTTACGTCCGAACGAGAGAATTTTTTCTATTTGAGAGCCGCAACTACGGCGGCGAATGCTGATTGTAAACTTCACGCTAAGTTTTTCGGCTTCGCGAGGGCGAATGTTATGTGGGCAGTTTTGATGAAATGTGTCTTTCTCGTTTGTTCGAGCTTTTCTCCTCCGACCCTCGTGTCGAAGCTTCGATAGAAAAATGAGATCTGTTCGAATACGTTTCGATGTAATAAAGAGAGTAAAAACGAAGCCTTAAGAAAAAGAAACTTTTTAGATTGATTAAATTGCTGATGTGCGAATGGGATATTTTTTTCGCTATTAGATTTATCTAGCGAGAAAACGTCGGCGAGTGATTTTCACGCAGTTTCGTAGCGAAAAGATCGCGAACACCAAGCAAACGGGTTCCTTCAAAAGTTGGAGTTGCGATCATACATACACTTGTGTAGTTTAGGTAGCTGCATCGTGAGTTTGAAGGCGATGCACATGTTGCGGGACACTCTGTATACTGCACCTCCATATCAAAAATAGCCCACTCTCTCTTAATACCATGAATATTGGGGAACAGCATTGGTAGAATTGGACCCCTTCGCTTCGGCGCATTTTCACCACTACTAATTTCCCATCACGACTAAACACCAAAACTGCTCTTACAACATTCACACATCCTCGACACGTAAAACCGGCACGATTTCATCACCCAAATTCGAAAACTTACGACAAAAGACGCTCGCACGGCGATAAAACAAGAGGAAAAAAACAACTATAAAAAGGAGAAAAATTTTCGTCGTCGTTCTATCGAATTATCTAATAAGTTTACACTACGTGCTCGGAAAGCTTCAATATATCGCCGGTAAGTTTATTTTCTACCCGAGCGTCATGACGAAGGGATCGACGTTCGCGACATTGGAGAAAATTTTCGCAAAATGTCTTCGAAAGCGCGACGACGTCGGAACGAGCGTCGGGGACGGGGTCGACCTCGATATTTGGGCTAAAGTATTAAATTGTAATCCAGCGCGCCGACGGTATTTGGCGAAAGAATTTATCACATTTTCATAATGTACAAAGTTTTATGGAAAATATTACCTCTCTTCGGCGTGTACGCTGCGAAGATCCATACCCTTTTTTTTTTGGAAGTTTATATAAGAGTGGTTGCTCCATTATTGAGCCGGCGTTGTTATGAATATTAACGTGATTTATGGCCGTATAAAAAGTTTATAAAAAAATCAACTTTCGCTTTTTTTCTCTCTAAATTAGCCGCGCTAGCGTACGAATAATGCGGCGGTGACTACGCGGATACATTTTTACGACCGTGTAGCGTCGGCGGCGAACAAGGCGTAGGAAAAGTTGCCCGTTCCGGAGACACACATTAACGAGTGTCAACGTCGTTGATAGCCACCACCCCGTACCACGCCAATACTTACCGAACCATTATAAATCGCGCTTTTTAAACGGCCCATATAAACTCCAAAAAGCCTATCGAAATATCGAACGTGATAAATAAATTACCTTCGTCGCCCTCGTTTCGCGAAACACCGCACTAAACCCCAAAAGCGCGAAAACTTTGGCTCGTATCGAGCCACCGAAAAGTAAACTCGATTCGCGCCGATTTCGCGAAAAACGAATAATTTCAGGGCCAATTGCCAAAAAAATAATATAAAACGTGAGATTTCGGCGCGAAAACACGTCGAATATGCCAAGTCACGAGGTACCCCGCGTTGCCAATGTTGTCGGTAGTGCATCTGTCTCGCGAGCTTTTCTTCCTCCTTCTCGTCGCGCTTTCCCCACCTTATCTAATAATTATCGCCTGTGCTTCGTCGCCGAGGCGGAATGCTCAAGATGTCCGATGACGAAGCAAAAAGCCGAAGGGAGGGTAATTTAGAGTCGAACTTTTTGCACGAAGAGTATTTCCATTTTTTAGCCGTTTGCCAACGTAGTTCCTGTAAATGCGTAAAGCTTTGGTTTTTTTAATTTTATTATTACGCAATAAATTTGATCAATTTTATTTCACATTTTTTATTCTTTTTTAATTTTTTTTAATTTGTTAATTTTATATATATATTTTTTTTATTTGACATTTAACGTCACAGGGTTATATAACATAAAGTGGCTTGAAATATTTTTTAAAAATTGCAAATTATTATTTAAAAATTAAATTAGATTGTCAAAGTTAATATTATATATAAAATTAATAATATTGGAGTGAACATTTTTTGAAAAAAGATCATTATTGTTAATTTTGAAAAAATTACGCCAAAAGGTGAATTTAGGACAAGCAAAAATAATATGATTAACGGTCATAAAACAATTACAAGTGGGACATACAGTGCGATTTTGATTAGATAATAGGTATTCATGAGAAAATTTACAATGTCCAATTTTAAGTCTAGTAAGTAATTTAAAATTTTTACTTGAAAGATTGAAGTTGAAAATTTTTTCGTTATCATTTTGAGGTTTAAAACTAAGTAATTTGTAAATTACTTAATTTGTTTTTTTATATTTCATATTTTGTTACATTTTTTATTTCTTTATACTCGTGAGGATTTTTTATTTTTTTTACAATTTTGTTTTTTTCAATTTTCAATTTTTCAGATTTTTATTTTTTTAGATTTTCTATTTTTTTACATTTTTTATTTCTTTACACTCGTGAGTACGTTTTATTTTTTTTACAATTTTGTTTTTTTTCAATTTTCAATTTTTCAGTTTTTTGTTTTTTTATATTTTATATTTTTTTACATTTTTTATTTCTTTATACTCGTGAGTATTTTTTATTTTTTTTACAATTTTGTTTTTTCAAATTTTCATTTTTTCAGGTTTTTATTTTTTTATATTTTATATTTTTTACATTTTTTATTTCTTTATACCTGTGAGTATTTTTTATTTTTTTTACAATTTTGTTTTTTTTTCAATTTTCAATTTTTCAGTTTTTAATTTTTTTATATTTTATATTTTTTTACATTTTTTATTTCTTTATACTCGTGAGTATTTTTTATTTTTTTTACAATTTTGTTTTTTCAAATTTTCATTTTTTCAGGTTTTTATTTTTTTATATTTTATATTTTTTACATTTTTTATTTCTTTATACTCGTGAGTATTTTTTATTTTTTTATAAATTTTGTATTCTTATATTTTCTATTTTTGAGTAATAACAATAGGTATAACGCAAAAAAACTCGCATGATGTTAGAAAAAATACTCAAATTCATGATCCTACCGGTATTAAATACGAGGAAATACCCAAAATCGAATAACCCCCTGCAGCATTTTCGACCCCTCTTCACAACCCTACTGCCATCACGCAACATGCACAGGGCACGAGGCAAAGCGACACTGAAACCCTCTCAGCGTTCGCGTATTTCGTTCAAGACAAAACAACCTCGCACCTCACGACAGGACCATCTTCGAAGATACGCGGATGACAGAGGCGCATCAACGACAACCTCACATTCGCCATCTGCTGTGTCGCCTCCGGCGTAAAATCTAACACGTACGCCAGTCGAGAATCTGCGAAAAACGACGAGGTAAAATTTACATACGACAATTAATTCGAAACGTTACGACGATAAGACGACGTCGAAATAAAACATTCGACGTACGTCGACATCTAATACGTCGTCGCAATTACCGCCTCGCTGAGCGAAGGACAAAGGAACGCCTGTAACCTCACGCGCGGCAACCGCATCGCAAAAGCACCAGACACCGATACAGAGAAGAACGACTCGCGTATAATTCAATCACGAGATGTAACGTCGCACTAGCGAAGCTTTACAGGAAGCGAGGGGGTTGGGGGTTAGCGCGCGATTATAACGCCAAAACGTACCGCAGCCATTTCAACGCAACCGACGCGTATTCGCTGCTGTAACGTGGAAAAGTACACGCGTACCTTTGCGACGGGCCCATCGAAAGGCGTCGGTTTCTTTACGAATACGCGGCAGTTGTGAAATATTCAATTAAAGGTACTTTTGTCTTTTCATCCCGCTCGTACACACCTTGACGATGTAGCTTCGGCCTTTGCGCGAATTGACGTCGGTGGTCGCGCGAGCGCGCGAGGTACGCGGGGGTAGCTTTTAAATTTGTAATACACATCCGCGCTACAACTGCGTAAACTTTTACCTCCGACGCCCGCCGCGTCGTGTTCGCCGTGTTCGCAGAACAATGAGAAGTGGTAAATATAGGTTTTACTTCGTATAATAAGCGCGGCGCCACTTTAAAATGAACATACAACCATCTCGGCGTGTTTTCGGCAGGCCCTGCCGTTCGGCGGCGTAACGCGTTAAGCGTCGACGTTATTATTAAATCATGAATACGAAATGAGCGTTGTTCGTGTTGCCGACGATGCGAAGAGCTTTTTTTTTGCGCTCTACCGCGCCCGTCCGCCCGTTTCGTCGGCGTAGCGCCGCCGCCGACGTTGTCTTTACGCGTAAGAGACACTCGCGAACATGACTGTAAGCCGAGAATTTGAATTTTTTAATGGCTTGTTTCGCGTACGCGACCGACGCCGACGCCGGTGTGTATACCGAGCAGCTTTCGACGAGGCGCGATATTTCGCTGTTCGTCAGATCGACGCGTATATTACTTTGAACTGCACAAATCGTGTAAGACTTGGCCAGATTACGATAAAAGTCGAATTTTTGCAAAAATTATGTCATAAAAAACCCCTCATCAATGTTATACATATTAAATTTGATACATCAAAAAGATGTCGAAATTTAAACATCGATGTAGAACAGAAATATCAATATCTTAACATCGAAATCAAAATTGAAACATCGAAATTGAAATATCGATGTTGCAACATCAAAGTCGTAATATTGAAATCGAAATTGAAACATCAAAATCAAAATACTGATGGTGTAACGTCGAAATATCAAAATCGTAATGTCGAAAATCGAAATTGAAATATCGATATGGCAACGTCAAAATCAGTTATCGATAATAAAATATCGATGTTGCAACATCAAAATCGTAATAACGAAATCGAAATATTTGCAATATCAAAATGTCAAAATTACAAACTAAAATCTAAACATTGCAATGTATGAAAATCTAAAATTTCAAAATCGAATCATCAAAATCGAAATTGGATTTCTTGAATTACTCCCTTTTTTAACATCATTTATGATCCTACTTACATCCGTATTTTCTTCTACGACAGATTCCTTTTTTTTGGCTTTTTAATTTACCTTCTGATCACAGGACACGGCTGGATACCCCATTTAATTCGATTGAACTTGTCGTCGAGTCTGACTGAGGCGAAATCGTACCTACGTCTTAATTGCCATAATTTCCGGTATCACTTCGCGTCATCTCAGGATAATTCTCGCGGCGGCGCATGAATAGACACAGCAACAGCTTCATGTTCATTTGACGCAACCTCTTATCCAATACAAAGCAACTGGAAACGACATCAACTCCACTGGAGCGGAGCAACCGGGTATAAAGGATAACTTGAACTCCTCGATTTTCCCTCATGCTTAAGAACACGACATATGGTCTTTTTTTACGCTTAATTTTCGAAAAATTCTACTTTTAGCCTCATCGAGGGCGATTTTTCAGCCAAGTTTTCACCCAAAGGCGCACATCCTTATCGAGAATCCAACCACAGGATGGATCTACGTGGTAACTATATACGTTAGTTTTGACCACAAGTGGAAATTTATGGCTAAAGATGTAATATATCAACTCGGCGAAATGATTATGTTATACGAAGGCTTTTATCTTTCTAACAGTTTCGAGGCGGTGGCTCGTCGGGGTAAAGGCACCGTAGTTTTTCCGCAGCCTTTTCATCCCAAGAAAACTCGCACCGGCCGAGGAACGCGGTGATCGCGTATTTATGGCGGATAATGGTTTATAATGACGGTTACGGCGCGGTGGTTTTTTTGGCAAAAGCTCCCCCGCCCGCCGACACCCTCCGCGCAAACGATAATTCGCAGTACGGCGAAGTTGTAACCCTAAAAGAAACGCGTTGCTGTATTTCAAGATTTTCCGCACGTTTCCACAAACTACGTAGAATTTGTTTTCGTCCGAGTATTCTTCGTCTTGTTTATTCCCAGCGTCTTCGCCGAGATAAGCAACGAGATCGCGTTGCGACCAGAATAATCACCGTTGCCCCTTTTCCGGTCACGTTTTCTTTTTTTCACGTGTACGCACCTTTCGATGGATGTGTCAAAGGATGCTGATTCCGAAATGAAAAGAATATTTTATGTTTTTTGTTCTTTTTTTCACGCTACGTCAAAGGCTCGTACCATTTATCTGGCGCCATGTACCATTCGCCGGTTACAACAATCAAACCAGCAGGTACTCCGGAGTGATCAATGAATAATTCCAAGTATTTTGGTAAGAATTTGGAATTCAATCATCTTGGACGATTGATTTATTCACTTCGATTTTACTACGAGCGATCGATGAATGTACTACGAAGATTTCTAAGAATTGGGAAGATTTTTCGTTACCATGAATGAAATCGAAAGAAGAGAGTTCGAGGAATACGAGAAACGTCTCAGATCATGAACATACCCTCTTCGAGCAACCACTGAATCGCTTCTCGAATTTGAGGGGCTCTCTGCCTTTTACAAAATCACCTCGTCAAATCCACCGAACTCTGTCAAGCGCGCAAAATGCGACGAAAAATGATCGATTTCAACACGAAGAGACACGAACGATGAAATATTCTTTGGACGATGCTTGTTGACATGTAACCCGAGCATGACGACGTCATTACCGACTTGTTATTAACACGCCGCGCACGCCGCGCCCACGTCTCGTGTACTACACGCTCGCTTCGTATCGTCGCGGGTACTTTGTCGTGCGAAAAAATCATCAACTCGGAAGATAAATGACGCGTTCGTTCTGATTAGTTCGCCTTTTGTTTTGACGGCGAAGCTTTGACAACCCCTCGCATCATGTTTAATACTCGATGTCGAGAAAAAAAAAACACGAGCTAGAAATTCATTTTCTAATTTACGCGCAAGTGTGGTCTTTTTTTTTCCCGTTCGCTTCGGATAATTACATTTCCATTATATTTTGTATCGTAAAACAGCTCCGAGGTAATTTACACACCGAGATTATGTAAAAAGCGTTTTAGTCATTTTTCGTATTATAAACTCATTCGTATCTGTATAAGGAAACCTTGTGAAGTGGGTGGCTGGCTTAGATCAGAATAAAACCTAGATTTTTGAATGAAACATATTCGTCTGTTTATACCGCTGGCTCCGCTCAAAGTATGTAGTCCTCTGATAGGCAATAGAACTACTACGGTTTTGCTCAGCATGAAATTTCAAGCCACCAAAATATACCACGAGCATGGTGACACCTTTGTCCTCAAATAATCCCTTTAACTTCGCAGCTGGAGAAGAACTTCGAAAAGCTCATTTTGTAAACGTTGATGAGCTGTATAAAGATTTTTTTTTATTTTCAAAATTAAAGGCGCAACTTATGAGATGTATAACGCCTTCAGCGTTGAAGTTATGTAAAAATGAGTCATCATCTATTTTCTAGATTTTGTTGGGCTCTACAAATAAAGTTACAATTTATTTTTGCCTATCTTCAAAATTGAAGGCGCTAAAGCAAAATGAAAACTTATAACTATAAGACATGTATAACGCCTTCAGTTCTCAAGTTATGCAAAAACACGTCATCATAACTTATTGCAGACCGCATGCAACTCTTCAAAAAAGGTTATAACCTATTTTCGTCCATTTTGAAAACTAAAAGAGCACTGTTACCAGTTAAACAAAAACAACATTTTTCTCAAAATATCACTTTCATTCAAAGAGAAAAATATCGACTCAAAATCTTCAAAATTTTTCCAAAAATCAACACGATTTTTTACTCATAGCTCCTCGTTTGTAACCGAAAATCAGCAAACGTGGGCAAAATTTATAATACCAGAGTACATCGTCAACGCCTCCGCTGATGCTGCCGTTGATGACATCATCGCACACGAAACCTAACGACAATGTAACATTGATCTACAAAACCGCAAAACCTCTTGACACAAATTAGTAAATACAAAAAAAAACTGGTTATTTTGGCATGCATCTCGAACGCCTCTGTTTACACGATAATTGATAAATTATATGCATACACGATCACATCGCGTAGGTACGCGACGTACACGTTGAAAAAGAAAGAAAAAACCGGTAATAAAAATTTACATCAATTAATGCGAGTTTTTTTTTTCTCAATCAAAAGAACCCGCATAAAATTTTGATATAATGATCGCAGTGTTTAAATCGAAATATTTCCCGCGCTTTTTTCACTTGCGGTTTTCACGGCGATGACGTCGTAAGCGGTTATCCACAATGATCTGTGAATTCGATCAATGAACTGGTCAATTTAACTGTTAGATGAGCAAAAAATCATAGATTTTGTTTTACGATTACGTTAGAAAATTTGATGGTTTGGCTAGCAAAATCAATCCTCTTGTTTGGGTTCAAGAAGGTTGAAAATGACTAAAAATGTATTTTTCTCCTAATCTGTACATTTAAATTCAAATTTTGCATTTTCAAAATTTTTTAAATTTTCTGAAGACTCATGCGCTATTTCCATTTTCTCCAGGACTTTTTAAAATGCTTCAGAAATCGTTCATAGGAGATAACACAGCTAAAATTCGAATTCGGGAGATCCAAATGGAAAAAAACACATCTCACGTAATAAACGATTTCGATTACTTTATTTTTTTGATTTTTGAAAATTTTCCAAAAATCGCGAAATAAATTTGGGCATTCGAAATAGGTTACAGGGATTTTTAAACCTACTACTTCAAAAAATCCCACTCACGTTCAAATCTAAGTCGACCAGAAAGATCCCTTATAAGGCGCAGAGGCGTTATGCAACCGGAGAAACGAGCCACTAATTAAATTATCCAGTCAGAATGACAGTTACGCTTAATTGAAAATTAACCGTCGTACCGTGTCATCTTGCTTTTTAAGATGGAAATTCTTCAATCCGCGTTCATCTTCCTCGCACAGTCCATCTTTGGGTGCGAAGACGGAAATGGATAACGAGCTGAGAATGTCGTAATTTGCAAAATGTTGAGAATTGAATCGTATAGAAGAGGGAGCCACGCTTCAGACGAGTATCTGAAGAAAGTACGAACCCTAATACAAAAAAATGGTTACTTTTTACACACTCCTTTCCCCTCTCTTGCATACAACGTGAGATGAGTTCGATTTCAAATTAAGCGAGGTATTTCTAAATAATCTAAAAACAGAGCGACGAGACAAAGGGTTAATGGTGAAATCAAAAGTATCCCTATTTCCTCTTATTTTCAAATAATTCGTCATAAAAGAGCGTAATAGAATTTTCGAATACCGCCTCCTCCGAATGACCAACTCTTACCCGGTAAAATTGGTAAATTCGCGACTCAATTTTCAAAAGGTCTGAGAACGTTTTTGCTTTTTTCCAAGTATTCTATGGAGTATAGCTTACAAAAATCGCGTTCGTTTTACCAACGAAGTGAATTTTTTTTTCTTATCTCGGTAGCTCTATAATTCGCCACCGTCGCCCGTGGGAATTGCGAAAGCTAGCGAATTGTTTTCGCTACGTTCTTTATGGTGCACTGGAACGAAGCTTGTGCCACGCCTGTATCGGATTTTATGCCCGTAAAAATACTACGGTACCGCGAAAATTCACCCCTCCCTAACCTCCGCCTCCACGGCCGCTTAACACGTAGCGGTATTCTTTTATAATACGCGGGTCGTTTGTAAAAATCGAATTTCACCGAAAGCGTGGTTTCGCTTTGTAAACGGTTAATTACTGTTGAGACCTCGAGACCTGGTGTATTGAAAAGGAGCGAAAAAAATGGGCCGATTTATTGAAAATTTTCAATTAAACGTCGTTAGCGTCCGGTAAGGGACGAGGTGTACTTGGAGGTTTGACGTCGGTCGTCCAGAAATAAGCAATTTATGTTTCGCAGAGACGTATTAATTGGAAAATTTTTCTTTTTTTTGGCGATACCGAGATCGTCGAGTCGATGGTTCGAACGAGTAATTACTTTTCTTTTTGCGTGTAAAAGCGGAAATATATGATTAGTGGATTTTTATGGTAAAAACGCTGGCTGGAAAATGACGCCGAAGATGAGGGCTTTTGAAGCTGGAGAGCGGCGATGTGAAGTGCAAGAATTTCGGAAATGTCTTAGTATACAAGAGGAGATACTGTACGCGCGGAGAAATAATAAACGGGTGATGGGGAGGGGGAGGATATATATAAAGGGCATTTAACGCATCACATAGGGTATAGGATCGTTTGTAAACGACCTTGAACATATTTGGGTCCTCATGAAGACGTCATAAGTGCACTTATACATGTGCTATCATCTTACCAACGTCAATAGTGGACATGAATATCACTAGTGGCCTTGAACATGTTGCAGGAGGCGTTTAACATGTTACAAGTCACCTTGAACAAGTTGCTAAAGGCTTTCACATGTTACAAGTCACCTTGAACAAGTTGCTAAAGACCTTCGACATGTTACAAGTCACCTTGAACAAGTTACCAGAGGTCTTGAACATATTGCTAGCAACTTGAACACATCAATAGTTGTCTTGAATTCTTATCAGCGACCTTGAACATGTTACAAGTCACCTTGAACATGTTCCATATGATCTTGGACATGTTACTAGTGGTCTTGAACATATAAACGTTCAAAACTGGTTAGAATGAATTTGAACATGTTACAAGCGTTTCTGTCTTTACACATGTTACAAGTGGTGACTTGTGACATGTTCCACGTGATCTTGTACATGTTACTAGTGGTCTTGAACATATAAACGTTCAAAACTTGTTAGAATGACTTCGAACATGTTACAAGTGGTGACTTGTGGCATGTTACACGTGATCTTGAACATGTTACTAGTGGTCTTGAACATATTATAAACGTCTCAAAACTTTTTAGAATGGCTTGGAACATGTTATAAGCGTTAGAAATGTCTTTAAACATGTTAAAAGATTCTTGAACATGATGCAATTACGTGACCTTGAACACTTGATAACCGAGCTTGGGTGCTCGTGCTCATCTGATGTTTCAAAAAACATCATTTCAAATTCATCTCACTCAGCTTTCAAATTGAACCGCCATGCTGATGAATTTTTCTACACCATCAGCGTCCAAAAACAAAGTGCAAACTATTCTCAGATTGCTTTTTAGCAAACAACCTCTTTTGAAATAATTAAATTCCGCCCTTGGATCATACTCCACACATCGACATCGTCGACATCACAATAACAAGAATAAAGAAAGAGAAACCCCCAACGAGAGAAGCGGGCACTAAAGGCGTAGATTTTCTAAAGTGATACTCGTCGCAAAAAGGAAAGTTATATTCGATTGAGTTATTTATAACAGATGAATTTCTTTTGTGTATAGCTCGGTAATCGAATCGGAAATTGGAGACATTTCCGTAAGCAGCTTTTATACGGTCGATCGATTATTAGTAAAGGTTTACAAAGGCATGTACACGGTAGTCGATCCGTGGTGTATACGGTTATAAACGCCAATCGACTAAAGTAACACCGCTTATTGCCAGTGCTAAGGAGGCGGGCTACGGGGAAGACGAACGAAAAGGACCGCCGCCGTAAGCTTTCCATTCCGATGTCGAAATCAACAAGGTTAAATACGAACAAACCTTAGATATTCGCTTTTCACGCTAATAACTCGACGTTTATACGCCTTATTTGTGAGAAAAATGAAAAGCCACGAGGGAGGCAAGTGTACTCGGGCGAAATAAAATACACGTATGGATTTCCATTGCACAAAAGGCCCTTTTTTTTCTTTTGCGTCTTCCGTGACTACAGTCTCAGCTTCTTATTTGTGTAAATAAAAAAAAAACGATGTAAATTAAAAACAGTGTTTCGGATGGTGCAAAAATAAATCGATTTTATTTTCTTTATACGTAATTTCAGCCTCCCCCTCCACGAACAAGGATTGTTAGGAATTTGTCGGCACAGTTTTTGTACCAAAAATTTTCAAAATTCCCATCTTGAAAATTTCAGTTTCGTTCTAATTTGCTACAAAAAAAACTTGGGGTGAATTTTTCAAAAGAAAATCATATTTTCACCGAACATCGTATTCGACATTTTGCCTGAAATTTCACCCTTTACTCTTTGGTAAAACCTATCACGCATTTTTTCGTCGCGTCAGCAACAACAACGCGGCGTTTTAATTACGACGAAAACAAACCATATTCATTAATCAGTTATCGAGCCGGTATTTTACCGGTTTTGATATCGCAACGCGAGCTCGAGGTTTATTTTTCGCGGTATTGTCGATGGCACGTAGCAAAAGCTCGTCCAAACGTTTATAATTCGCTAATTGATCGTTTTTCCGAGGACGTTGCCGAGAGCTCGTTCGACCGAAAGCGTATTCTGAAATTTTTTTAGACGCGTTCGTTTGTAAAATAACCCACCTCGTTACCGGCTGGACAACTCGTTCGGACGTAGCCAAACGAGCGGAATGACAGTAAAAGTGAAGATAAAAGAGGGAAAAAATACTCCACGTTCGATGACTAATTAGCGCCAAATTCTTGAACCTTGACACCGAATATAATTACAAGAGGTTTCAAATTGTAATAAATCTATTCGAAAAATTCTGCTTGGAAAAAAAACTACGCGTAGGAAATATTTAAGGAAAAAGTACGAGTGAAGAACTGGTTTCATTGAATAACCCGCACGACGTTATTCGGCTCGGTCATCAGAAGGGAACAGGTAAGATGGCTGGATAACACGTTAATGTTATCATAGGCGCAACGATAACAGTGCCGAGGTCAGCGATATCATTTCCACGGGGTCATTGGTTCGCAGAGCGCATAAGTTCGCCGAATGTTGCACACACACGGTGCAGAGCGGTTGCAGCGCTATGGACATGACGCCGTCTAAGTATCACATTAAGAGCATCTTTGGTTATCGCCATCGTAATGATCTAAAAAGGACGTACAATTTACATGGATCCAGGAAAACTCTAGGTTAAAATACAACTGTACAAAAAATCACCACAAAACTCCGCCAAAATGGAAATACTTCTACTGGAAAAAATCTTTGGACCATTAACCACGTAATTCGATCGATGTAACTAATTCTCCTATTTGGTGGAAAATTCTAGAGAACTATATTCAAAAACCCATATACTCCCGGTCGACTGCTCGAATAGCCGTTTTATTTTATTTACAACACGATATCGGACAAAAGAAGCCGACAAAGTTCTCCGGTAGTAAATTTCATAGCCGGAGAAAACGATTAAATAAAAGTTGAAAGTTGAAAATTCGCCTGAAAAATACATACGTAGAGAAGTTTTTTTTATAGACGGAAAGTTTTTTTTTCTTTTTTTGACACATAAAAGAAAATATTTTTACTCGTATTCTTCTCACTTTACTAGTTTTTTGTTCTTTTGTTACTTATAGTTTCTTTAAATAACGTCAGATTGAGCGAAAGAGAGCGAATGAGCGAAAATACGACATCAAACGAATCCGAGGTAACTGGCGAACGAGAGATGAAAGTTCGTGTCACGGTGAACTCGCGTACGTGGAAAATTTCATCCTAGAAAGATCGTTATTTTCCTTGTTTCCTTTTTTTTTCTCCGCGCAAGTTGTATCTACCGTGTTTTATTCTTCGTCGAAGAAGATGCGTGAATTTCGTTGGAATACGATTTTAAATATCTGCAAATTTTGATATTTTTTTCGATAAAAATTAAAATAATATAATTTAAATTTTTTTAACTTTTATAAAAATTTTTTCAATTTAGATATCTCGAAAATGTGATTTTTTCAATAAAAATTAAACCAATATAACTGTACTTTCCACCTCCAACCCCTCAAAATTACTTAGTTATTCCCCTTCTCGGTCGTGATCTTAAACTAAACTCAATACGAAAAAAATTCAAAATAATTCCGACGAATTTTGGTGGTATTTCCATTCCCGATTAAATCCCACCTCCCTTCCTGCCACAACCCTCCATTAAAAACCATGCCGTGAAAGCCGTAGATCAATTCATCCTTCTAAGGACATTTACCAAACAAGTCCTCAACACGATGGTGCTCCGTTTCGTCGGGCAATTGCGGTCTCGAGTTTTCCATTTTTGTAAATAATAAATAAAGCGTTCGATAGCGCGAGCGGTCACGCGGACACCGAAAATAAGAGCGACGAGGCGCACCGAACTCGTTGAATGTTTTAACAGCTCTAGATTAAGCTCCGTGCCGCGTCTCGGCTCCGGAAATTACGCCCAGACGAGGCACCGAAGCTTTTTATAATTAACAAAACGTCATTTTTTTTTCGGTACTCGCGCGATTTTCAAAACGAACACAATCTCGAGATGCAAGAAACAAAACCTCGTCTATCCGATACACGCTGCTTGCTCCATAAAACAAAGATTCAAAGGAACGAGCTCGTGGAACGGGGATGAATGGGGAGCACACGTATACACGAATATACTACGCCTTATATAAGGTAATTAATTGAAAAACTTTAAATTAAAGCTCGCGTCGCGTCTTCGCGACGAATGAAACTTTCGTCCTAGATACGTATATGCGACGACCATTACACGTACTAAGTTCATTTGCGTAATTAACATCGTCGTCGAGCTACTAACATCGAATTAGTATTTTAAGTAATTAATGCATCGTCTTGTAAGTTGATACGTGATAATGCGAAATCCGCAGATCGTCTGTGATCTCCAAGCAAGCGGGGAAATGTTACATGAGACGTTACAGAATTTCTTTAAAAAAAGCTGTTTATCATTTCGCGAAACCAGAACGTTGGAGAAACACCTCGATGCATCTCTTTTTTAACCCATATCGTTCAAACTTTAACCTCTTCAGCCCTTCATTTTTTTGTTTTTTTAGGGCATTTATATTTTCCTTTTTTTTATCATTTTCATAAGTCCACTTGGTTTGAAAAATTAACAAGGAACAAAATAAAGAATAATAAAATTATGCTGAGGATTCCAAATTTTTTGCATGATCAATTTTTTTTGCGTCAGAAAATTCTACAAAAATTACTTCGAAAATCCCAAAATCCTTTTATGGTTATTTTACGATAAAAAATTATGAAAAAATTTCGTCGCAAATCCTAAAATCTTCACAAGGTCATTTTCCGGCCAAAAAATGCTGACAAAATTACCTCGAGAATCCTACAGTCCCCTCAAGGTCACATTTTAGGTAAAAAATGTTGGAAAAATTACACTGAAGATTCAAAATTCTGGAAAAATTACGCTGAATATCCTAAATTTCTAGAAAGGACATTTTTCAGGCCAAAAGTTTTGAATGAATTACGCTGAAAATTCCAAAATCCTTCCCAAGGTTATTTCGTGGCCAAAAAATCTGAAAAAATTATGCTGAGAATTTCAAATTCATTGCAAGGTCATTAAAAAAAAATACTTCAAATATCTCAAAATCGTTTCGCGGTTATTTTACCGGAAAAAAATTATAAAAAAATTCCTAAAATTTTCAAAAGGTTATTTCTCAGGTTAAAAGTTCTGGAAAATTACGCTGAAAATCTCAAATTCTTCGCAGGGTCATTTTTCGGGACAAAAATTTTGAATGAATTACGCCGAAATTTCAAAAATCTTTCAGGGTTATTTTTTAAACCAGAAAATTCTAAAAAAAGTTACATCGAGGTTTTCAAAATCTTTGGCAATTTTTACAGCATTTTTGGCCAGGAAAATGCTGTAAAAATTACCAATATTCCTACTTCAAATAATCAAATTTACCGATGCTCCCCAAGTTATCAAAATATTTTCAAAATTCACAACTGCACCAATTTTTTCACAAATTTTTGCATAGGGATAAAAAGTGCTCAAAAGATCCCGTTTGGACTATTATTGGAATTCTAATATGCAATTTTCAACTCAAAAAAAAGTAAAATATTTTTGGAATAATTTTAATTACAGTAGAAGGAATAAAAGATGCGTTTTCCAAGGTCGGGCTCCCCTCGAGAAAAATTAAGAAGCAGTCGTTTTATCATTCTAGAGTCTCGAAAATGAAAAAAAATTTACTATAAAAATATTAATTTTTAATTTTGTCTATTTCAACGCCGGATACCGAATTATCATTAATTTTAAAGTAATTATAAGCATAAGATTCGTATAACTTACTCGGTAGTACGCCAGGTGAAGGTAATTGTCAAGTATCTACCTGAAATTACATAATAAAAATACGTATATTAAATTATTATAAAATAAAATATATGGTGTTTTCTTTAAAATTTTAAAATTTCTAGTTTTTTACATTTTTCGATATTTACTCAAAAATTCATTATGCGATGAATGAAAGATTCGCTGGACTGGGATGACAATGTTATGATCAACGCATCACGAAAATCCACTAAAAAATTTCATATTTCAATCTTCAGTCAACTAGAAAACCTCACCCACGCCTACCCGATTTAAATACGATACCCTCATGACACAAACATTTTTCTCCTCTTCATTTACACCTCACCATCTCAACTCGCCAACTCTTCGGTGATTTTTCAAACCTCCACAACACCGCGTCAATAAAGGTACACACCTCGAAAATATTAATTTTCCATAAAATCGCGTGCCTTTAGATCGCATCTTTTTGAAAGGCGCTACCGACGAGTAAATATTAATAAAAAACCGTGCGGAAAAAGTATCGAATTCCATCTTCATCGCATCCTCCATTTGACCGCGCTCCGCTTCGTATTTCGCGTATCTGCGAATAAACGAGCGACGAGTAGGTGTGCCGGTGTTAATACCGTGTATAAACAACTATTACCGTCCTTTTTTTTTCCTCCCTTCGCGAATCAATATTTAGGTAAATTGGCGGCACTTAGCGTGATAAAAAATGAGATTTTTCCTCTCTTCCCCGCGTCTTCATTTTTATTTGCCGAAAGTCCGCCGATACTTCGACGGAACTAAATCCTATTACGAAGAAATGCGATTTTCTTGTAGCTTCGTTTAGTCTGATTATACTTAAGGTCGACGCTAAGAGAGTGTTTTCGAACGGGCGAATAATTTTTTACATTTTTTATAAGCGAGGTTACGTACATCCAACGCGGATGCCCATTTGGTGCAATATTGAATTTTTGCGCGAAAATTACGTCAGGGAATTTTTTCGAATTGGTGTTTCGAGATGGTGTTTTCTTTTGAGGAATATGCTTCCGGATGCGATATTTCGCAACCGATTAAATTACAATTTGGGATTGTGAATTTGGCAACATTGTGGCTGAAGTTTTAATTTTGATGAAAAACTTTTGAAATGAAAATTATTGCAAATTGAACGAGTAACATTTCGTATTGGGAACTTATTTCTTTGACTTCTTCGCCATTGACGAAGCTGGACGTATTTCAACAGGATGACGATCCAATTCACACAACAGTTATTCGCCTCCACTTATCGAATTCTTCTTTCCGGATGGCTGATCTTTGACGGAAAGATGACCAAGGTGGATCAACGTTGTGGGAATTCACTCGCATCGGCGCTTCGATGCGAGAATACGGTGGAAAACGAATTCGCCAATTCTACGTCCAACTTCGATCATCACAGCTGATCGTGATCCCTGACTCTTCCCAGAGATACCAAAGTGCTCCGGGGATTTTCCCCAATTCCTCCATCGGCCTCAAAAATATCCATATCGTATTCACGAATCAACCTCACCAGAGGAACTGCACCATGCGCCTTGATAACTCTCAACGGTCACGTCCGTCGGCGTATCTTTCTCACAATACACTTTCCATTCGGCATCTCGTCGCAACATCCAATCGAAATTCTCGTACTTTGTACGCATCGATCACCAAGTCTAATGTGGCATACACGAACCACGTCGAGCGCACAATAAACCTAGAAAATATGTCAAGGTAGTCGTATAATAATAATTACACGTTGAACGATGGTCCTGTCTCGGACGAGCCACCCATTCACATGGGACACGACGACGCGGTCGAGTTAATGGTTATTTTTCGAAAGCGTTACCGTCGCTGCTATCGTGTCTCTAAGCATCGTATACATTCGGAAGTCTTCATAATGAATTGATAATGAAGCGAGTAATGAAAATAAATATATCACGTTTCGTAATACCGAGTATTTTCTAAGGTACCACCATTACACACACACGCGATCATGCACCCTCTGTCGGCTCCTCGTACAAGCCCAGGCTCTCCTTTCGTCACAATATTTCAAAGATTCCAGGTTCGCTTCCATTTCGTCGCTGCTCGCCAACAGGCGATGCCGAAATTACCAGAATTAACCGAGTCTCCGTCGTTGTATCGACGTCGAGCTCGAGCAAACTTCGTTAATAGAAAATTATATACGCGATAAGGCGATATTTTTTCTCCCTATTCTCATCGAGTAGTAAACGCGGACGCGGCTTCAATGTGAAAGTATTTCGTTCATCCTACGAAATCATTGCGACGATACGGTTTAGATGCACGTTTCCTGCGTCTATGAGATGGCAAATGGAAATCGTACTCGGAAAAGTACACGAGTCCGGAATTGACTGATTCGATTAATATCGCCAAAGGCAGCTGTTCGATGTAATTTGTCATTAGCGTAACATCGCGTGCGTACAGTTTTTGAATTTAGTACGCGAATTTTCCCGATTCTCTTTTCTTCCCCGTTCTTCAACGCTACTAACTCAATATCCGAAAGGTTTTACGTGTATAGCCATCGAGGTGCATTAATAACGAGATACTCGACCGATGGTCCCAGGATCGGGAGTATTTTCGGCGAACGTCACGTGTACGAAGCACATGACCGCGTTCGGAGCTGGAAGTTACACGGATTACTCGTGGCTCGCGTTTTTTTCACGTCGATAATTCACGGTAGTATTTATAGCATTCGCGCAAAAGCTAGCGAAACTGGGAAAATCATTTTTCATCTAGTGACACGTGTCAAAAACGTTTAAACGAGCGATCCAAATTGATTAGCATGTTATGCGCGGTATTCGCTTCAAGTATCCACACGTAATTTATTATTTACCAAGATTAAACGACACGTGTCGCACATCAGGGAGATTATTCGACACGTGTCATATGACTAGTGAACATGATGACATGTGTTGTGATTTTTTTAGTTGCAAGAAAATGGGTTTTACGATTATCTGTAGTAATTCGCGCAAACAAAAACGTTAAAAAAATTCCAGTGACACGTGTCGTACGTTTTTTAGTGTCGACACAAATTTTATGAATACACGTGTCACGTAAAATTTATTGACACGTGTCATATGTTACTTGGCTTGAACAATTCAAATCGAAAAAAAGTTTATTAAATTGAAAAATTCTACACGATAAACGACACGTGTAATGTCACTTGCCAACATTGTGACATATGGCAGATCTGTGAAAAACAAATGACACGTGTTGCTATATGACTTGTAAAATGTTCCTTGACACGTGTCATTTTGAGGAAATTAGATGCCACGTGTCAAATAATTGAGGAAAATAAATGTTAAAAAAACTAATGACAAGTTTGGTTTTTTACACGTGTCTTGCGTAAAAATTATAACCACACGTATCATGATCTTGCAATATTACACGTATTGCATGCAAAGACAAAGTAAAATTTAAGCACGTGACATAAATGATTCATAGAAATAACACGTGTCACATATTTCATGACAAAACTGACACGTGTCATCTTAAAAAACATCATCTTTAAATGAAATTTTAACAATGTTATCTTAATTAAAAAAAAAACGATGTTATCATGACGATTTCCTGACAGCAGATGATTACGAAGTATAACAAATTCGTATCACTACATCGGAGGCAATTTTGAGAAGCACTGTCGCGAGAAGAAATTTAGAACAAATCGCGTATTCTGGTTTCGCAATAATTTAAAACGAAAACGTCAGAAACCGACGACGATTAAGCAACTATTCATCGAAACAGTTTCATTCAAAGATCTCGCAACAAAATATTAGAAAAATCAAATATTACTTCGTAATTTAAAAATCAATCTCAAACATTAATTTCTCATCTACGAATAAATCTCTTTCGCTGGACATCTCGCTTTCATCGCTACATCACGCCCGACACAAATTACCACGAATACGCATAAATACATAAAGAGCAATAAACGACAAAAAAAAAACAGGATAAGAGAAATACGTCAAAGGAAGGAAAAACGATATACGCAGCGATCGCATCGCCTGCGGGTATTAGAAGTTGAAATATTCCCTTGTCGCTGGGATTTCATAAAATCCGCTTTGTATAAAAGGAAATGACCGTTTGAGAGTCGGTTATATTCTACGCGATGAATGGAGAAAAAAAACCGCCGACGTCCGAAGAGCCCTGGGTGTGGCGGGGAATCAATAAAATTTACGTTACTCGACGAGAATGACGGTTTTTCAGACGTCGATAAATTTAACCCTTTTTATAAGCATCGCTGTAAGCGCGGATACGATGTATTACAAAAACGAAAAGCCTCGGTCAAGTCTAGCTCATCGGCCGCACATCAAAACAGGTGAATTTGCGTTTGATGGTTCTGTAACTCGGTGGCTGCGACGGTATCTTTTCAGTTACCTCGTAATATGTACACGCACGGGGCGTTTTCGGTGGTAGACTGCGTATCGTACCCGAGGTGAAATTATTTTTCATTTTAGAACATTCGACTCGGCGGTCGTGCGTCGAACGAGGATTAAATTTCGATGTTTCACAGTCGCTGTATCAGTTTTCCTCGAAAAGAAAAAAAGGTAAAGCATATCGAAAAAGGATACAAGAGGAAACGAGTGAAAGGGGATGAAAGGGGTGTTGGATGATTGAAAACTGATAGTTGTTTATTTTGCTATAGGCTTCGTGCTCCTACATATCGTATTTATACACACAGACGAAAAATCTTTGAAATATTCCTTCATTATTTATATCTGCTCCCGAAATCCAAAATTAAAATTTTTAGCTTTACCAGCCTCAAACCGGAGGAAATTTTATAGATAAAGAAGGGTAAACGGATCGATTTGGTTCAATTTTTTAAATTTTTTTCGTCAATTTAAATCAACATTTCCCTTCTTTCCTCATCCTAGTGATTTGGTTTTGGAAGTAGTGAAAATTAATTCAAATTCGCTCAATAAGTAGAAGACATTATCCAGTGAACCGCAGAAACCACAGAAATTTTGAAAGCACGCAATCCACGACAAATTTAATTTTTTATAATTTAAGTTGTTACATTTTTTTTCGTAGCGTGCTTCGTTTTCGAATTATCCAACAAAAATGTACAGAAAACAGCGTACGCGATTCCATTTAAGCGCGACGCCTGGTTGCTACACCGCGTGAGCTACGTGTGAACTCGTGTCGCTTCGGACGGAAAATTTTCACTTGCATTTTATAGTCTTGACGCAGAATTGAAAACCCCCCTATTTCCCTCGGCAACTGATTTCAAATTGGAAACTCTCGAAGGAGTTGTGAAAGGGGAGGGGCTAGGGGATACTTAGCCCCAGTCCAGCTTTTCCAAAAGGGCCCGTGAAATTTCAAATTATTTAATAATTCAAATTTGTTTCCCATTTTCTTATTCGATAGAAAAAATAACGCCACATAGCGAAACAACCCTTCATACGTATCTCAGGATTTTGACCCCCCTCCTCTTTTCACCCTCCCATATGTCGATCTACAAATACGATATTTCAAAACTACAATTCACCCATATCGAAGCGATTTGTCTTCGTTAATTCAAAATTCAATCTCACTCGATGGAAAATTCCCAAATAGCGACGTCAATCGAAAATGAAAAAATTTTCAATTCACATTCGTCCAACGTAACATGCTCAAATGACACTCAAAGACGTCCGAGAAATTTTTTCCTCGGGTGATTTTCCTTTGACGATGTTTCATCGTGTACCTTCCGAAAGGTTAAAAACGAAGCAGGAGGATCTCGGGGAGATGTTTTATATCACGACGCGATATTCGTCTCGTAAAAAGAATTCGCTTAAGAATAAGCGCACTTAAAACGTAGATTACGCGACGAGGGAATCAACGATTGTGGAAAATTTTCTCGTATTTTTTACTCCTTATTGTTAACTTACTCCGTCCCGAGTACGATAAATAATAATGAAAAAACGAAGAAATACTTTTGATAGAATTTCATACTTTTTTCTGCTTTTTTTTTCGTACTCGATGTATTTTTCTCTTCGGTAGTAATTTTTCCAGCTCGTTTGAACATTATGTAGACGCGGACTGTGGGATGAGAAAGCACGTCGAAAAGAGAAATTTCGTCCGGTATTATTTCGTATTTTTCCTTTAAATTTAGCATTTTTTTGAAATCGTACTTAGTCGAGTTGCCCTTCATCAATGGTGCAATTTTGCGACTTTTTTTTCATGCACCGGAACGAAACGAAGTGCGGAGAGGGGTGAAAGAAACACGAAGATTATTTTTTCGTCGATGTTTTATTCTTTGTTTTTGAAAAACTTTATACACGTTGAAAGTTAGAAGACGGTGAGAGCGTAAAAAAGAAAATGTTTGAAGTTTCAACATTTATGAATTTCGTTGTTTTGTCAAATACGAATAATATTTCTCGAGATGTATTTTCTTCGCTTTTTTTTTTACTCGTTCGCCTTTTCTGTATTGTGCGACTGGAATGATAAAACGATAGAAAACGAGCGAATAATTTACCGCGTCTTGTAAACTCGACGACGACGTATCGTGACTCTTGGGCTGGTCACAAGGGCCTGCCCTAGGTTTTTGGTGCCTTCAACTCGGTCACTTTTTGCTGATGCTCACCTTCATAACTCTGGATCATCGTTAACAATACATCATTATTATTTAAATCACAATATAATTGCTTAATATTAAGAAAAATTTCTACAAATAGGTCAAATTCAAGGAAAAATACCTTTGAAAATTGTCAAAATTTAGTTTAAATTGATTCTTAAAACTATATAAAATTGTCGAAATGTTATTAAACTTGTTTAAAATCATTCAGTATTTGTTCAAAATTGCATACAAATTATGCAAAACGATGCAATTAATAAAAAATTTGGTTAAATTCACAGAAAATATTCAAAATGTCGCAAAAACAGTTTAAATTTGATCAAAACATGCTCAAAATCACGTAAAATTACGCAAAATATCAAAATAGTGTTGAAGTTGCGTAAAAATGTTCAATATTTGCACAAAATTGCATTAAAAATCCTTAAAATATTGAAATCGTTTAGAATCGACCAAAATTTCTTTGAGATTTCCAAAAAATTACACGAAATTGTCAAAATAGAGTTAAAATTGTGTAAAGTTGTTCAATATTTGCTCATAGTTGCATAAAAACCACTAAAATTGCCTAAAATTATACAAAGTTGTCAAACATTTCGATCGTTTTTTGCAATTTTAACCAAATTTAACATTAGTTTAATCATTTTGCACAACTTTTGTATAATTTTGATCAAAGATTGAACAATTTTAGCAATTTTTTGTAATTTTAACCAGTTTTGAACAAGTTTTGATCGATTCTAAACCATTTTAACAATGTTTGAAGGGTTTTTAAGCAATTTTGAGCCAATTTCGAACAATTTAACACAATTTTAACGCTATTTCAGCAATTTTGGGTAATTTTGAGTACCTTTGGTTAATTGTAAACCATTTTAACAGCATTTTAACAGTTTTTTTTTTATAATTTTGATATAATATTGATAAATTTTACACAATTTTAACAATGTTTTGACGATATTACGTAATTTTAAGTAATTTTGAATAAATTTTGATCAATTCGTACTTATTTTAACAAGAATTTAACGCTTTTTATGTAATTTTGAGCCAATATTGAAAATTTTTACCCAAATTTTAACAACATTTTGACGGTTTTTTGCAATTTTAACCAAATTTTTTATGAAATATTTTAACAATAATTCGATAATTTGGCGTAATTCTAAGCGGCTTTGATCAAATTTTGATCGATTCTGAACTATTTTAACAACATTTCAATAGTTTTTATGCAATTTTGTGCATCTTTCTACAATCTTCACAGTTCACAATGCCACAGGAACTGTTCGCATGAGTTTGTGCAGCTGAATACCTGATTCCCGCTTATTTTCCACCGCCTCAACCAAATTATTCATATTTCCCGAAAATTCCAGCCGGCCACCTCGAGAGAGATTTCATGAATTTCATTATCTTCCATTATGAAAAAAATAACCAGAACATACCTTCGAAGCGGTCGCCACCGCAACTACACATGCAGATATTTCCAAAAACATAAAAAAACTCCTTTTTTTGTCTTAACACTGGTTCAAAGAGCCGACGGAAACGCATTGTACTGAACTCATACCACGTATCCGTCCATCCGAGAAAACACCTTCGAAAGGGGATCGAAAAAGAGTAACTTTCATCACGCTCGTTCGCCCATACAGCGAACGACTTTTCGTCGAGCGTTCGCCGTGTACGAATAATACACGACGAAGCACAAAAGGCCGCGTATCCGAGTGAAAAACATCCTACGGCGACGCGACGGTACCGCGGTAATGATGGAATAATAATATTACTTCGTTAGAGGAAATCTTAAGACAAAAGGATTACTCCCCGGAGGGGTATAAATCAAAATTTCCTATTTCACCTGCCATTATATCTGACACCGTTTCCTGCGAGGGTTATAAATCAGCGAATTTACATTACTTAACAATTTAACAGCATCCACATTATGATTCATTAACGCGCCGCGGTCGTCGAGCCGCCTGCGAAATCGTAAACGGCTTATTCACGCAAATCGAACGACAATCGTGGAAAACCTACGACTTTGACACGTGTCAAGACAGGCGCACGTTTCTCGGACCTCTTGAGAGCTAGGTGTCTTTTCACCGCATGTCTATCAAATTCGAATCTTACTCAATGGTACACCTTCTCTTTCTGTGTGTCGATATTATTCACGTTACGATTCCTCCTTTTGACCTTCTTAAGGCAAAAGAGGAATCGAGCTTGATCTTGAAATTGCAAAATCCCTTCCGGACGTCTTTGCTAAACGACCATTGCTTCGGAGAAAAATCCATCCAGCCATTCAATTCGTACTTTTATTTTCATCTTGGAAAAAGAAAGCCGCAACGATTAAATCGCAGACGTGAAATTTTCCAGCGTCTCGTCGCGTTGGAACCGAATCGGTAAAAACCTCACGTTTGTGCGATTCGAAAGGATGTTATTTTTTCGCGCTCTATGAACGCGAAAGGCTTCCGAGGGGGGTTAAATTTGTTTCTTTATGTAAAGCATTTGTGTGTAACGAACGCGTTGTATACAGCAGCGTGTTCCAGATCGTAAAATGAATAGCCTTTCAGCGAGCATTTGCTTTGCTGAATAGTAATATCGCGTATCGCGACTCGCAACGGTTTCCACGTCGATAACGACGAGTTTGCAGGCGACGAGGCGCAACGTAACCCTTTTTCTTCAACGATGATAGCAAGCTTGGTCGTAAGCCGAATCTGGCCGCAGTTCGGAGATTTTCCACGAGCTACGGGGCGACTTCGGATAAACAACAACGTAAGCATTTATTTTGCGAGGGAACTGATAAAAATCTTCTCTATTTTCAATATTAATTCTTTCAGTTGCAATCAACTACTCAAGGTAAAAATACAACTTTTTGTTAATTATTTCCACACTATTCTCTTCCACGTACTTGGGTCCGTCATTTGCAAAAAAAATATCTGAAAAGTGATCTCCAGAAGGATAGATGAGAAATTTCATTAGTCGAATTACGTCGTCGAGACTACTAAATGAGGAGCAACCGATGCACACGGGGTTGAAAAAACCATAAAACTTTCACGTAAACCGAAGAGCCCGGTGATTGTATAATTCGACGTAGACATACAAGCCTAAAAGTATTACTCGGGCGTTTTTTTCGCTTTTTTTTTTATTCCAACTTTTACAACTTTAACTCGGTTTTACGGAAAAACTTTTGCTCTGAAAGTCGTCGCAAGCGGCGAAAAAGCCCGTTCAATTTGAATAATATCGAGTTTTCGGGTACCTAGTAGCATTTCGCGGTGTTTTTTTCCCTTTATTTTTTTCCATTTTCTAGATTTCTGTCGTCGTTGTTTACAATGCCCGATTTGACTTTTCGCAATTATAGTTTACGTTTTTCACTTTGTTGCTTCGGTGTTTTTTTTCCTACTCGTTTGGCTCGTCGGCGTTGTACTTCGTGCTTTTTTTTGATGCGATAAAGAATTTCAAAAAAAGAACACGATGAGGTAATGGATAAAAATGTGATAAGGTTTTTTTAGCTTTTTTTTCCAAAGTTCGTACTTGTGAAAGAGCTCGTTTGTTGTATATGTTGAACTGGAATCGCGAAATTCAAAATGAACGATTCCGCTGAAGCAGCCTCAGCAAGAGTACTCCAAAATTTGAAGAAAGTAGATCATCCTTTCGACGTTAATATGGCTATATGACACGTGTCATGAATTAGGTTCCGCTAAAATTGCAGAATGTACAGATAACGTTGCATATCATGGGGCACATAATACTCCAATTTTTCATCGCGTTTAGGACACGTGTTCCGTCAAAAACGCGAAATGTACAGATAACGTTACCATATTGTCAAGTAAGTGACACGTGTCATCAATATTATTTCTGATACATGTATTTACACATTGCCTTATTTGAATGCATATCATATTATTATCATATGACACGTGTCATCCGTTTTTATCACAACTTGACACGTGTCATTGATCCTTCAAAAAAGCATCATAAGTTATTCACTTCTTTTAAAAACGTCGAATGCGCTGGTATCGTTTTCGTGGTATTCATCAAGTGTGTGACACGTGTCACCAATATTATTTTTGATACATATAGTTACACATTGCCTCATTTGAAATGCATATCATATTGTTAACATATAACACGTGTCATCCGTTTTCATCACAACTCGACACGTGTCATTAATCCTTCAAAAAATGCATTATACGTTATTCGGTTCTTTTAAAAATGCTAAATGTGCCGGTATCGTTTTCATGGTATTCATCAAGTGTGTGACACGTGTCATCAATATTATTGCCAATATATTCATTCATTACCTCGTATGGTTAAATTTGTGTCATATTATTAGCGGGTATCATTTGACACGTGTCAGACATTTTTATTGTGACTTGACACGTGTCATCTATTTATTAAAAAATGCATCACACGTTATTCATCTTTGTCAAAAAATGTATTTTTACTCATTTTGTTGAATTTGCATAACACTGGTGATTATTGTATGACACGTGTCACTAATGTATAAAAATCTATCACACGTTATTCGGTTCTACCAAATATGTAGAATACGATGGCGTTCCTCAACTATATGACACGTGTCATTAAGATCTTTGCTGGTATGTAACTGAATACGAAATCATACACTATAGATGAGATTTCTGAGGTATGCGTCATACAAGTGGGTATCATGTGACACGTGTCATACATTTTCATCGCAATTCTACACGTGTCAAAAAATGTTACACGTTCTAAAAATTAAATTGAATCTTTCCCTCTGTCAAAAAATGATCACCAACATGAACAAATCAACCGAATTCTTTTTTCGCATCAACCATAAATACAACCATCGAGTTTGATAACACGCCATAAATACTTGACTGGTCCAATGGTAATCGCCGCGTATACCGACCATTAATTACGCAAAAATGGACCCGGAATTCCTATTCACAGCTACACCAAGAGCCTAGCCAGATGATTACTCGTCAATAAACGCGTAAATTCTTCGGTCGAAAATGCAGAGGAAGAAAAAAGCATCTTAGTTACTTTTCTCATTACGGTATCATCGCAGCTAACCAGATCAACGTCCTATATCGTGCGCATAGTTTTACGCGATTAAAAAAAAGTAATCGGTGGTGGGAGGGGATAGGTGCAAACGCACATTTGTACTGTAAACACGAATACGTATATTGTGGTATGTATCAAGGTAACGCTGGAATTTCTTCGCCATGTGGTCGACGCTACAATTTGCAGATCTGCTTCGTGTGATCATAGGTTCTGCGATGGTTCGAGGAACGGTAAAAAAAGGCTAATTTTGAGACATAACATCAAAATGCAAAAAGGACGTCTGATGTTCATCTCTCGCTGACGTTTGACGTTGGGTATCACCAGTGACGTAACGAGTCTTCAAGAGTTTCGGCGATTTTCAGTCCCTTGGAAAAATTTGTTATTTGAATGGGCGTTTGATGCTGCGATACTTCTGCACTGAAATACGCTAAACTACAAATCAACCGATCCAGACACGAAGTTGTGCGTTCGGTGCGCAGAGGAAATTCAAGCTTCGAGATACAACCACGATATTCGATGAAGGAAGCGAATACGTTGATACTGACCAAGAACCAGTTACACGTTGCGTATAGTTTTTTCTCGTGTTCTTTCTTTTCCATCGAGAGTATTGGCCTACGCGCGCATATAAGCTTTGAAAAAGGGGGGAAAAAAGAACGAAAAAAATACACGTAAACGGTTGTTACAACGGCGGCGCGCGGAATAGCTGAAAGGGAACTCGAGGCGCATTAACTAGCCGGAAACCGGTTCGGTCATGTGTATATACGGCGAACGGAATGCGTTTTTTTTACGTGTGTATCGTAGACGCATCGAAATGAATTTTTCCCCTTTCTTTTTCCTCGATTCGGTCGTCCGACGGGAACGCGGATATTTTCGTCGTGTTTTTCGGATATACACCGAGGTGGCTTTTTTATTCAAATGTTAATTCACATTGAATGGTTCTTCCTGTAGAAAGAAACGTTTATAGGAGCATATGCTCGGTGTTTTGGGTTTTTTTTCCACTTTCAAATTGACTCGTAACGGAAGCGCGGCAGTGTACGATGTCAGTTTTGAATTTCGTTGAAATGTCGTACTGTCTAAGGAGTAAAATAGGAGTAATTTTGGTGGTTTCGCAATCAAAGTCATCAACATAAAGATTATAAATAACAAACACGGTATATTTTATCTTTTCGTACCTTCTCGATTTATTAAAATTGAAAAAAATTCTCATTTTGGTAATTTTCGTTTATGCCCATTCACCTCCTCCCCTTTGCAAAAATAACCCATCGCTTTTAATTTAAAAAATCACCATAAATTTAATTCCAATCGACCGATCCGACGAACGAAAAAAAAATTCGTATCGAAACTCGAACCAAAATGAAATTCCGTATTAACATAGCAAGCCGGTAAATACCCAGTTTTCGCGTTACCATGCAAAATACCCGGTTATATAATTTGCTATAACAACGAAGGAAGCATGGGGGGAGGAGGTGTAAACGTTGATGAAAAGTTTCTAAAAGCAAAAGGAACGTTATCCTTTTACGGAAATATGCTTAAATAAAATTGTAATTTATACAGCACATCGCTTTAACTTTCGCCAACGACTTTGGGAAATTGTACGAGTCCTGAAAGTCGATTAGAAATGCATTGTTTATGTTCATCCGAAGATACCCTCCTGTCCTGACATCTCCAACTTTATGAAAAGCTTAAAAAATGTTACGTTCGATTATTTTTATTATATTTTTTTTCAACTTATTTCATGTTTAATTACATTTATGGTGTTTTATGCCTAGAAAGTTTTTTTTACAGATATTTTCTGGTAAAACCTTTCAAACAATATGAAATACACTTATTAAATACAAGGAATGACCTTACCAAAGTCGCCCCCTAATTTAGAATCACATCAACTTATATATCAACGTTGACTATTCCGTGAGCTTTAAACGTAAAATAAGTCAAAATTTAACAATTTCGCGGGTTTTTTTCCACAAAATATGAATCCCAACGAAGGTTCAACTTTAATTGCACATTTCAAAAGTTGTGAATTTTAAAACGAAAATTTCCCAGCATTGGAAAATTATATACGTATTACAACATCGGTTACGAGAATATTTTACTCGACGTATACTCGAATATCTTAATATTTAATTACAAGTCAATATTTTCTTTGCTTATACGCCCAAAAGGCAAAAGCGTACTTCGGTGTATTTGCAATTTACAGCTCGTTCTGAGATTTTAATTAAATTTTCTAATTCGAGATTTAAACGATAAACAGGACCTGGAATATTTTGCGAAGGCCACGCGAAGGTACTTTTGTCAGAAAAAAATTCATCTCGGTTACGAATCTTGACTCTTGAGAGATTTCACGTTGGAGATGACACCAGTGCTGAACTCAATTTAGGAAATTATTTTTTCAGTACCCTACCTTCGTTCACATCACACATACACCAATGAAATCACCAAATACGCACTATTTTCATGGTGGGAAGGAGGGGATAATACTTTCCCAACATCTCGTCCTAATCCTTCAGCCACACCCATATGCAGCACTTCAAATGTAATTTTTCGATCGCCAGATATATCAAACGTGTATCTGGGTTTAATTGCATTAAAAGTGGTACTCGCCGAGACACCTCAGCCGCGTCGTCGGGTTCAAATTGAAACGCCGATTTTGTCGTCTGGTAATTACGCGGAACGAAGCGCGTCAGAGCGCGTCGAAGAAGCGACGACCGCGGACGCGCGCACCAAAAACTTGGATATCTAATCAGTCGCCATTTACACGAATTAATTGGCCTTTGGAAAATACGCTTCGTCTGACATATCCCCGGCCACGTTCCCGGTCAGCGTAGCTCGATGCGGCACGTATCGCAGCCTAAAATAAATCAACATGCATATTCATCCCGAGTTGACGTAGAACTTTGTTCGTCCCATCGCCAACTCGTAATATAGAAACAATACCCGGACGAGGAATTCATTAGGCGAATCTTTAATACGACAATTTGTCAATTTAGTCGTGACGACGAGACGATAAGTTTACCGAAGTTGAATTATCATCTTCGTTACGAGGCGTCGATCCGCGGCCAAAAACGTACGCTTTAGATACGGCCGAAAAACAATACGTCGAGATATCGTATATATCTGGTATCGATGAAGTACATGGTGATTCGTAAATTCGCCGCTGATGGAAGTTATTTGTTCAATGATGACCTAACTGGAATAATTTCATGAAAAACGAAACCGAAGAGGAGGGAAATGGCAAAGTGGACGAGAATAAGAAGAGCACGATGAAAGAAATTGAAAAAATTTCAAATTCGATTTTCATGTTTCGATTTCGATGCATCGATTTTGATATCTTGATTTCGATACATCGATTCCGACAATTCGATATTGACGTTTTAATTTTTAATACCTATCTCGATTTTGATACCTGATTTTGGAATTTCAAATTCGATAATCCGATTATAATCTCGATATTTCGATTTCGATAATTCAATGTTAATATTACAACTTTGTTATTCAGATTTCGATTTCGATATATCGATTACGATTGACATCGATTTAGGTAATTTGATGTCGACATTTCAATTTTGATACTCAGATTTTGATTTCGATAAATCGATTAAAATCAATATTGATTTAAAAATTTCAATTTTAATAGCTCAACTTTGGTATCTCAATTTGAACAGTTCGATACTGATACTTTAATTTTTGATATTACAATTTTCGATTTTTCAATTTCGTACCTCGAATTTAGGATTCATACTTCGCTAATTGGATTTTAATACTTTAATTTCAACGTTGTGATTTCGATTTCGATTTTTCAACATCGATAATCCGATTTCGATGTTTCAATTTTGATACTTTCAATCTTGATATTTCGATTTCTATACCTCGATTTTAAGATTCATATTTCAATAATTTAATTTTAATATCTCTACTTTAATACTTCAATTCCAAAGCTATGATCTCGATCTGAATGCTTCGATTACGATTTTTAATTATCGATAATTCGATTTCGATGTTTCAATTTCGATACTTCGAATTTCGATATTTCGATTTCGATACCTCGATTTTAAGATTTAAATTTCAATAATTGGATTTTAATATCTTCACTTTAATACTTCAATTCCAAAGCTATGATCTCGATCTGAATGCTTCGATTACCACTTTTCATTATCAATAATTCGATTTCGATGTTTTAATTTTGAAATTTAATTTCGATATTTCGACTTCGATGTATTAATTCTTATATTTCAGCTTCAGTGTTTAAATCCCGATAATTAAACTCCGATATCGAAACCGAAATATCGATCAAAATATCAAAATATTTGAATCGTAATCAAAATATCGAGATAAAAGTGTCATAATCGAAATGACATTTCGATTTCGCCATTTTGATTCCTCCAATTTAATTTAGATGTTCTCATCTTGACGGCAAAAATTTCAATATCGGAATCAAAAATCAACCAAAATATCGATACAGACTCGTCTAAACAGGAATATTTGAATTATAATCAAAATATCGAAATAAAATTATCGAAATCGAAATTAAACAGATATTTTTTCGAATATCGATGTCATTTTGAAACTGCAAAATCGACATTAAACATGAAATAAAACCACCAAAGCTGAAAAATTAAAATTTTTATGAAAAAAAAAAAAACAAATAATAACAAATTACAAATTTTAATAAGATTGGAAAAAATTTCAGACTAAAAGATTGAACACTCATGGGGCTTTGAAAAACCTTATTTCTTTCAAAATCACAACCCCCTTTTCCACTTCGAATTTCCAGATTACCCCCTCAAACCACACCACGTACACACGTGTCACATCGAAAACGCGCCCGAACCTCTGTCGAACGAAAAAAGCGCGATAAAAGGGAACTATAATTTGTCGTCGACTGATTCCGCACTAAAGACGTCGCTTCGAGTGTTTAAAAGTAATTCGAGTATATTTTAAGCAGCTTTACAGAAAAGCTTTTGTTTTAAATTTTCGCGTTGCCGGAAATTAGTTACGCGCGACGGAACGACGACGTCGACGATAAAAAGCCACACATAGCTAGAAGAAGCTCCATACGCTTTGACGAATATACGACGCGCTGCCTCAGATAAGTCACCCATAGCGAGTCGACGAATTAATCATCTTTCCATATTGTAATTTCGTTATCGCTCAGCGTACTGTTTATTTTACGCCAACGACGACGAAACGCGAAAAAAACAACGAGCAACTTTTCAAAAGTATAAAATTGATGACGTACGAGTGTCGAGATTTATTATTACTCGCGTACAATACACACAACGCTCCTCGTCCACATCTCCGTTTGCCGTTTACCACGAACAATGCCATCCACCAAGACCAAGCGAGCGGCTGCACCCTGCGACGCCACCGTGAAGTTGCACTTTTTCATCGAAACTAGTTTCCAACGTACAGGCTCGTTCCTATTTGGTCATCTCGTGATAACAATGTTTACCGAAGGTACCAACCTTCGTATGAGAGTAATCAACCGCGATGCTACTATTTTTCCATCAACAGGTATCGCCCAATAAGGAAAAACCACTATTGTTCAGCAACCGATACGATATTGCAAATGCTCTCAGCAACCTTTTACATAACTTCGACGTCGAATGGTTGGCATTTCATTTTAATAATTGGATTTTGACTTTTGTTTGCAGATTTTTTGGAAGATCTCGAATTCCGAGGTCACTGGTGTTTCCTTCCACAACTTGACTACGATGGCAATTGCCCAAACCTAGTCTTATACTTTCAGAATGCAATAAACCATCAAACGATAAAATCGTAATTCGGACAATAAAATTCATTATTGCGTATCTTCATCTCGACCATCATCGGTTTACCTCTGCGATCAAACAAAAGAATTTCGCACCTGCCGGCGGCGTCCAGCGTTATTATGTAACGCCCGCGAAGCGTCCGCGGCCATGGTACCAGAGACCGTGCGAAAACCATTTCCAAATCTGACGCGATTTCCTGCAGCGAAGCCGAACTCCGATGATACGATTCTCGAGATGGATATTTTCGGACATTTCTTCCCGCTGATGGGTAATTATTGCGGTATTTTTGCGGTAAAAATCGATAAAATCGCTCCAGGATGCGTCCTCTTTTCAAACGATCGATCAATTTACGCGGTCGTGTGTCTTTAAAATTCACGTAATTGGAAAATTGCATTCTGGTTTTATTAATAATACGTATAATAATTAATAACGGTGGTTTGGTCAAGAAAATAATATCCTGCTTCATGAATTTATTGTATTGTAGAGTCTCAAGCCCGTCTAAAGTAACCGTTTGATTGATTCTTGTCACATATAATCAAAGACGAAATTTCGAGCCGGATCGACTCCGAAAAAAAGCTACACAACGGAGCTACCACCCTTTTATTATTTCCATATTTTTCAAACAGGTCAATTTACCTTTTGAAGCCATCACTTCCAAAAGAACACCTGGTGTTATAAACGAAACATGTCATCGTGGCTTGTTGAAAGGGTGAATACCTCAAATACCTCGTCATACTGTCACTTCCCAAAAAGCGAAAAATTACCTATATCTCCGAATTAAACACCCTTTCGAAACTATTAAACGCATCGGTCACCAATGCGCGTCATCGTATTCCCCGCCGAGACAACTCAACGTCTGTACTACTTTTCGAATCACACGGTAGCGTATCGAAGTACCTATAGTACGTATAAACAAAAAAATGCCGCCTTTTTCCGCACCATTATATTAGCCACGGTTACAGTCGACTGAACGCGATGGCTTTTCGGCATGCACGCCGATTACGATGACCATCGTTACATAACATGGAAGCCGACGGCATCGAGACGCATATAAAATCTTTACTTACGTATCTTTTAAAATTATGGAAAAAGGAATTATTTTTTTACATATTTATACAAACATACAACCGACCATAACGTCAAAGCGATATGAGAAAATCACAAAAAAATAGTAACGCTTCGATGGAAAATTCCAATTCGTACTTACAATCACGGTATCAATTCCAGAACCATATTAAGAAATCAGGGTTTCTCCAATTTCACGCCTTTCGCCTCATATCCAACGTAGCTTTCGATATATGGCTTCCAAAGAAGGAAATTCTATCAAAAGAGCCTTTGAAAGCGCCAGCTTCAAGTGGTTTCATCGGCAACGTCAGTCTACAGACAGCAAAATTCCTCGCGACGTGTTTGACGTCACGGAGAAAATCTATGGCGTCATTTCTACGTCATGAAATTGTGAAAATATATCGGAAAGCGTTGTCTTGAAAAACCGCCCGACGACGTCATCGATCGATTGAACGAACATCTGTATGACGTCATTTATTTATAATCTAACTATAAAAAGAGGAAGGAAGATTGCTTTAAACCCGACGATGACGTCATCAATTAAAATGATTTCTTCCTGGTATTTAAAAAAGCAATCTGAATGACGTCAGCGATAAACGAAAACGCTTCTTGGAGCATTTTAAAAATCCTGGAGAAATTGGAAATTGCGCCGGAGTTTTGAAAATAAATCAAAATTTAGATTAGGGAGGGAGGGGGGTCAAATCTGACAATATGTAATGACAAGTCAGGTGATTATTTTTCCCTCTTAGAACGTGTTACGCGTCGGCGTCGTATATTCATGTTTAAAGAAAAATATAATTTTTTCATGTCACCATATTACGTCATAGATGACTGTTCATTGCCATGTGACGTGTTATGGTCAAAAATGACACGTGATCATGTCACGATAGCATGTAAAGTGACATGATATGACAACAAGTAATTGTTCTAGGGACGTGACATGGTTACGTGTGGCATATGACATCAAATAACATCTTCTGATGAACATCATTGTCACGAAGTGACATGAAAATGTCACACTATGCTGCGGACTTGTACACAAGCTGATGCTTTATGATACAGGACGAATACTTTGAACTATTTCAATCGCAAATATCTCGAAATCTAGGTCAACGACATCACTTCTTTTTTTACGCAATTTATAGAGAATTTAACGGGTTTTAATTTTGAACTGGACCAAATTTTTGATAAAATAGGTTTTCGCGAGGATACAAGCAAAAAACTGATTTTAGGATGCTAAGATCCGCTATTAAAAAAACCGACTCTCGAACACGACATTTGTCACCGAATGAAATATGTTATAAAGGATATCAAAGGCTTTTGCCCCTCCCTCATATTACAAACTCGCCATATTGACTAGAGAACACGGCCAAGCTCGAGAACGACGGCGTTTATCGTAAAATTACGATTCGGTCGGTTAGGGAAATTAAATTTTAGTAGCGTTTCGACGTAGGGCAAAAATTAGGGCGGATACGCGAGCGGCCACGGACCTGAGAGACATATACGCCAAGACCTAATAATATCTCGCCACATGCGCTTCTGCCACCGAAACGCGACCAAAAATGATTAAATTTTTGCGGTTTGTAATAACGTTCAAATATTAAATATCGATTACGCAGGTGGGCGAATTTGCGGTTTAGCAAGGCGCCGGCGACGGGTGGTCGAGCGGCGCGATTTTAATTAATCTAGCGAACGTCGACGTCGCCGTCGCAGCACTGAGCCTCGCGAAGGAAGAGCGAATTTTTTGTAGTAATTTTTGCCATATCGATGGTACGTAAACACACAACCTCGTACCTTTTATATCAACTAAACCAGCCGCGTATGAGATTAATCAAATGAACGGTTTTGTATCGTTACGAATTGTGTGTCGTTTGGACGTAACCGACGTACGAGGGGGTTTGGTATTTAAACCATGTATCTACATCTATCTTGTGTATATATGCTTCGTATATTATGAAATGCTACGTTGAAGTAAGCGGTGGCATTTGCGTTACGCTTTTATGTACACGTTCCACGGTATACCGACGATTATAGATTAATTGGGGAAGCTTTTCATAGCGGTTCTGCTCGTACAATTATAACTACATAGATGAAAGGACCACATCGTATTGGTATCGGTGAGTTTAACCTCCTTTTCGATACATTTATACCGCACCATCTCCACTGATATGGTGGGCTTATATCGGTGGCCATTTCATGTCCGATGCGTATATTGCGGTCACCTGTTTGTTTTCGTCTTTTGATCGATATACAAAGCGGAGCAGCTAAGGAAGGAGGTAAGTGGTGATTCGAGGGTAATGATTCAGTCCAAAATATAGATGAGTCCGAAGCACTAAGCTCGCGATAAACGAAATACCCATAAATGCAAAACCACCAATACCATCGTGTAAATTCCACGATAAAAATACTCAATTTTCCATCGTCAATGCTTCAAATCTCGAGTAAAATGTAAACCACTCCGAAACCTCTTACTCGTCAAAGACAAAAAACCATCTAGGGTGAAAGCCCCGCGAGAAAATAATTTTCACCTCGAGATTACGGCCGTAGAAACTACCTGCTTATAATCCGATCGCTAAATCCGAGTTAAAAGTGAAGCCGAAGCGAGTTTACAACTTTCGTTTTCATTTATTTAAGCAAACCCTTCCGACTTGGCCTCGTTTCGTTGGTTCGAAACTGGAAGTTGCTTCGATGAAACGTGCACACGGGCTTATGGCAAATTCGCCCAATAGGCGAGAATTTCCTCCCTTCGGATGTCACCTTTTTCGGCGCGACGCGAAAGCGTAACCGGCGACCGCAACTTGTCAGCTCGTCAACGTCGAATACGCGCAGTTACGTCACGTCGCTTCGTGTGCACGACGCGGGAACACGTGTCTGGCATAATTTCCAATTTCGTCGCGATTTTTAATTTTTTTTCATCTGCGTTGAAGAGCATGCAGATACGAGTACCTGTTGGTTGAGGTGTCTTAGGAGTTGCGTCGTTGTTCCAGGGGTTAATAAAATTTCCACGTTTGGATTGAAAAGGGATATTTTGAGGGGCTTCCTATTGGACGGTTTGTAATCGAGCGAAGAATTAATTCATAGAAGATGCGACGAAAATCTAAATAACCAAAATTTTAGCTAATGAAGAGTTTCCTAATTTTTAAAGATTTTTTAAGTTGGAAAATTTATTTTTCTGGAAAATGAAGGATTTTCGTGGTGAAAACACACCAAAAATTTAAGATATAATCAACCTCCTTGAGTGTTTTTTTTTGTTGTAAGTGTAAGAGGAAAGGAGGGGGATGTCAATCAGAATTACGAAATTGCAAAAGCCATTTTCAAAAACAACAAAATGGTAAAATTTCATCCGTTCAATTGCATTATAAATTAATTACTTCTTTTTAATTCATATCATTTAAAAAATGGAAGAAAATATCGCAAGTAAACACTGACGTCAAAATTTTGACAAAGTCAAAATTTTGCTATCGAAATCGAAATATTGATGTCGAAACTACCTACAATATTCCAAATCGAAATTGAAACATCTATATCGAAATTGACGACAGCGACACGTTTGTATCAACATCAAGCCATAGCTGTCGAATTCAAAAATCGAAATCGAAAAAAATATCAATATGGAAATCACCATGATATGTTGATATCAATATCAAAATCAAACTATCGCTATCGAGTTCATAAATCAAAACCAAAATATCGATATATCGAATCCAAAAATCGAAATCGAGATATCGAAATTATTATTACATCGATATCAAAATTGAACCATCGCTATCAAATTCTTAAATAAAACTTAAAATATCGATATCGAATCCAAAAATCGAAATCGAAAATAATATCGATATCAAAAGCACCATGATATTAACATAAAAATCAAACTATCGCTATCGAGTCCGTCAATCAAAACTAAAATATCGATATATCGAATCTAAAAATCAAAATCTCGATATCGATATCGAAATAATAATTTCGATATCAAAATCAAACCATCGCCATTAAATTAGGAAATCGAAATATCGATATCGAAATTATTATGATATCGATATTAAAATCAAACTATAGCTATTAATTTTATAAATCAAAATCGAAATATCGACATCGAATTCAAAAAATCTAAATCGAAATTGAAATAACATCGACATCGAAATCCAAATATCGATATCGAAGTAGCAAAATTAACATAAAAATCGACACATCGATATCATAACATCGAAATGGAAACATCGAACTCGAAATATCTTATCGTTTTCAAACGCCACTTCTCAACACTTTCCTGCGAGTTCAGCACTACCCAAACCACGGGCAAAGATCCAACCCATCCAAACTCCTTCCACGTAATATTCCGCCACAATGGTCAAACGCGAAAACCCGCAACGAAAAATACACCATACAATGTTGCACCGAACCAGCAAGTTCAGCAACCGTCGTAATGCAGATGGTTAATTATACCGCATACTTTATGCATTTTCTTTATACATTTTCACACTCGAGCGAACACGTACACTCGACAAGGTGAAGCCGACGTCCGCCCTTATTTTACCGCTATCGTCGCCGATTTGAATTTTTTTCCCGTTTTCTTCGCGTTGAACCTTCGCGGGTGTATTTTTACACGTTTGAATAATTCATCAGCTTTATAACGTTCGCTAATTAGCTCTCACTGAATTTACGCGCGCGAGTATGGTACCAGAACGAACGAGATAATGACATGTGGAACTTTAACCCGCGCTATTCCGAGGCTTTAATTTTCTGTACGAAGTTATACTCGTTTTATGAATCCATCTTGATATTCAGTGAACCGCACCAGAAACTCCAAACCCTCAAGATCTCCGACAAGGCAATAAAAACGCTATCATAAAACTCTACCAAATATTCCAATCATACCTGGACCACCATCAAACTCAATTCCTCCTACCGTTACTTTTCCAAAGTCCAATACTCAAATTGCAACCATCCAATATCTTCAACCCCCCTTCCCCCAACAAATACCATATCAAACCCGTCCATACTATAACCTTATACATTTAATTTCTCCAACTCTCAAAGCTCTTTTCTCATTTACGCGATATCATCTCGTACTTTCATTTCAAACACATCTCCAAAACCACTCCACCCACCTGAAAAATCGCTCCGAACGTTACCATTACTTAATCAGCTACGAAATCGAAACCTATCGATCGTTCTTTACGGTACAGAGAGAGAAAAACGAACATCGTAAATCAGCTTATTAAAATACCACCTCGTTGGCCCACACACAGCAGGTTCAAGACTACAAAATCCACACAAAGTATACACGTTTTTAGTTAATATTACCTCACGAGCTATATTACCTATATACGCGGGTATTTCATAAAAGTAAAATTTATTACCGAAGTCGGCCCATATTACACAATAGAATCGCGTGCCGCGGCTAAAATATAAACCTCGTAGTAAATTTTCTTTCGAAAAAAAAACACTAAAAGGGAGACGGAAGAAACGAAATTCTCTATTTAGACGATTAAATTCACGACAATTTGACCTAATTTTCTATTCCATTTTTTTCATTATTCGTAAAATTATACCATGTCTTAGCACACGACATACCCTTGGACTTTCGCTACTGGGCGCGGAAAAACTACAATATCCTTCGTTAACATTACAAAATACCCCGTGATTAAATTTATTGCTCGAATTGTTTCCAACGCATGAAATCGTCTAAATTAAGCGTTAATTATTACGTAAATTACGTCGTCGTTTTGAACGTCGAGCTCATCTGCACATCGAGTAATCGCCGTCGCAACAGATGAAACGATAACCGAATTTTTCCAGGTTCTTCCTACGCACTAATCGCGAGGTGAAAAAATTCGATGACTTTGAATTCGTCGAATTTTATCGCATACGTAATGCGAACGAGATTCGAAGAATTTCAACGGATACGAGAAAAATGTGATGAGCAGTTCACGGTTTTCGCAGCATGTTCGTGTAATGTGATTCGAGTCACTTTGCAAAAGAACCAAGATCACGAAGGTATTTTGCATTTTCGTCCGGAAATCGCGTCAAATATTCATCTCGTCGAGTAAAAATCGAACAAAATTGATACAAAAAATTGTTTGCATTTTTTTTGAAACACCCTGTAGTTTGATTAATAGTCGAATCGGTTTAAACAATAATAAATTACCCATCAATAATTATTAGAATCTGAGGTTTAATACGAAAATTAGAAAATGAAGACGAAAAAAACAAAAAAATCATCGAGATGGTACACACTTTCTGTGACACCCAGTAGTTCTACTATATTTACCAAAAAATTGTTTATGTCATTTCGATTACGTTTTCTTGCGTATTATTACTTTGAGTTTATCATCAATTATCTCGTTCTCGTTATCAAAGAAGAATCGAGGAGAGGGGAGAGGAAAGTTCTTTTAATTAGTCGTCATTAATTTCGTAGTGTTTCTGTTATCTTCTTCAAGTATGAGAAGAAACTAGAAGTAATACAATCTATCAACCATAAATACTCAAATCTTTCAAAACAGAAAATTAAAAAAAAACATTTGCATTATTTTGCAACACCTTGTGAATTGACAAAATATTGTTAGCAATATTTTGGAACACCCTGTGAACTGATTGATGATCACGTCGGTCAACACGATGGAACATTTTTAATCAGTAATTTTGCAATTCCAAAGTCAACTACCCAAATTAGATGTTTTAAGGGGGAAAATATTGAAAAATAATTGAAATAACGCATACTTTTTGTAACACCCGGTAGTTCAACCATAATAAAAATAAATCGTGTTATTTCGATTATATTTTTTCGTCGTATATTTTCTAGTTCATTTCGTTTGTCTATTTGTTGTTTTTTTAATTCGGGGGAAGGGAAAGGGTGGAGGAGGAAGAGGAGACGTGAAAAAGTTCATGAATCGCTCATCGTCAATTTCATCATTTCGTCATCGGCAAATGAGTAAAAAGACGAAAACGATGAAAATCTACTTATCGATAGTCAGATAATTTCTCGAAAATATCTTCATTTTTCAAACAGAAAAGGGTGGTAAATAAAATGGAAAATCAATTGGAAATGACGAAATGGCTTTTAAAATCGTCTTTCTCGCACTTTCGGAGCACACTGTTCCAGGTTCATAACCTAAAAAAAATTCGATATCCAACGTGAATTTCTCGGCTTCGAAATAAAACACGCGTGAAATGCTAATGAGAAGAAAAAAATTCACGCATCGCGAAAAAAATGAAATTTTTTCCAACGAACAAACAATTTTCATCTTGACCAAATCGAAATTCCATAAGGAAAAATCCGACAATTTTCGTAAATCGAAAAAACACGCGAATAAAATTATAAAAATCCTTTCGAAAAGCTTACCAACCAAATAAAAACCCTCGCCCAAGCTAAGCCACTCGAACCGCGCATCAAGTAACCTCAGTAATAGGATTTTCTTAAAATGGAATCCAATTCTGTACTCGAAAGAGCACCACTCTAAGCAACTTATCATTAAACCTCGTAACAATCATTTACAAATTACACAACACTCGAAAATCACAATCGAGAATACCACGGAAGATCTCACGAAATCACGTCCAAATAACCTCGACTAGTCCGCAGCTCCATACAAATATTTCACGACTTTCCCCGAGCAATCGCTTTCATCTTGTATTTTCTAGCCGCACCATTTATCATCGATATTCGCCTATTCGGCTAAAAAAACTCATCCACGTGTAAACAATCCTTTTACGAAGGATAAAAAACCCAAGTACGCAAAAAAATCCCCAATCTTGTCATGCTTCGGAGCCGGCCATTTCACCCTCGAAATAAGGGACGGTTCGTAACGAATTTTACCGTTTCGTTCATCTTAGGTTGTTCGAATAAAATGACTGGTTAAAGTTTATGGACGTTAAATAATTGCAATTAACCGTCTAACGTGTAATTACCACTTGCACGCGTTCGAGTGAGTCTTATCGATGGCGTAAAATACGTCTATATCGTTCATATGAACTAGTATGTTAATAACAAATAATTACTTGAATAGGTTTTAAATCGAATCTTACCAATAAACTTGGAGTCGAAAATGGTACGCTTTTTGGTTATATCCCAATTGAGTAACACACTCACACCACCATGTGTTTTGAACCTTTTACCGCCAAAATCCCAAGATTTTGAGAAACAAACAAGAACGCACACACTCGCGAATCAATAAAAATAAAGAAAAAACACCAAAACACGAGAAAAACAATCGCCTTGAATTGATACGCACTCGTATTCGAGCAAAAGAAAAACCTCGTACACGAAAAAAAAATGAAAAAATGAATAACAAACCACCCGAAAAATGAACCGCTTCACAGTCGTACACAAAATAAACAATCATAAACACGAAAAAGAAAACGAAATGGAAGCATCGTAGGGTCTTCTTCGGAACGTGTGACGTCACAGGTTTGCATCAAGGTGGGGATAACCCTGCTCGTTGCTCGAACGAAAGTTCCGTCAGGACATGAAGAATCTTCTTCGAGTTCCTTTTATTTCGCATTTTGGCATTTTTCATTTGTAAATGTAACAGTGAAATATAAACGAGTTTATTAGGCCTAAGATGAGAAGGCACAGAATAAATTATCCAGCGAATTAAATAAATAAAGCGATCAACATGACTCATGAGGTTGAAGAAACAACGATCAACAATATTGTTATTATATTCGTTTTTCCCTTTTCTTACCGAAACTTTTGAGTCACAATTTTTTTAATAATAGAATTGTGCAAAGAATCACAAACACGAATTTTCATATCCAACAATTTACCATCTTGATGCTTGAAATCGTTCATGAACGAAGAAATTCCCGTTGGAAGACGATGATAAATTTCTGCTGGTAATCTTTCCTCAACTTTTTCCTTATTTGGTAGTGGAGTAGGAAAAAGCGAAATATTTCATCTTTCGTTGATATTTCTAGATGGAAAGTTATACGAAAAATTCTTTAGGAAAAGCTTCTTAAATATGTTTTCCTCATGAGAAAAAATAACAAAACATGAACATATTGATTGAAAAATTCCTTAAGTTTTCAACATTTTCCTTCAACAGAACACAAAAATAATAGTTAGATAATCTGACCATATTGAAAAATACGATATTCAAGTTGAAAGTTCAATTACAACGAAAAGAAACACATGTAAAATCATTTATTCACCAGAATTTACAGTGTTTATGCATACTTATACAACGGTAAATATCAACGTCAAATAACATTTATTTAAGCTTCTTTTTTGGGCGTAAATTATTTGTGTGGCCACATTTCTTCTTACGGCAATTGGTGGCTCGAGGATGAAGACGAGCGTAGCATTTACGGCAGATCATTTTATCGCAATTGTATTTCTGAGCTAATATACGAAGAGTTGGCTCGATAACACCGCCTCGAAGACGTAACACCAAGTGTAAAGTCGATTCTGAAAGTAGTATCGAAAGTTGTACATAATCGAATGATTAGAACGATAGAGAATGAAAATTTCCGTACCCTTTTGAATGTTATAGTCCGACAAGGTTCTTCCATCTTCTAATTGTTTTCCAGCGAAGATCAATCTCTGCTGATCCGGTGGAATACCTTCCTTATCCTGAATCTTCTGTTTGACATTCTCAATCGAGTCGGAAGGTTCGACTTCGAGGGTAATTGTTTTACCCGTGAGTGTTTTCACGAAAATCTGCATCTGTAAATGTGTTCAGAACGTGAACTACTTAGAACACGAATGTAAGAATTATAACTATGGAGAATACGCGATAAAGAAGAATATGAATTTGAATAAGAATAATTCGGATTAGTATTGGTGTTCTATGATATTAAAATAAAATAACTTACTTTAATCCAGATTTACTTCAACTCTGAAAGCATTTACGTCTTTACGAACACGAATGATAAATTTCAATTTTTTGAGATTTCGTATTCGAACATTGGGCTTTCGTTGTGAGCGATTTTGCTACGTTGACAACAAACCGAAGTAGACAATAGGAATGAACTAACTGATCAAAGTCTTTCGACCGAGTTGCTTTAACGCTATATAAAAAAATGAACGAAAACGCACTTTTTTAATATTATATAAATAGGAGTTTGTTTCGTGAAAGATTTGGTTTTAGTGAAGATGGTAGGTCGCATAAATGTTTTATTTTCATTTTATTTTCTCGTTTTCTCAATTTCTTTGGTTTTGTTAACTTCATGTAGATAGTAAAATAACAAATGATGAAAAATAGCACCATAATTTTTTATTTATCCCTACACTCTTCTTTCTGATTTTCGCCAAGGAAAATGAAGAGACGTGAAAATTATCATATCGAGCATGCGTTTTTCTGATATTATTGAGAGGTTCTCCGTTCCAAAGATCAAAATGATAATATCTTCGTTGATGAATAAATTCTATTTTCAGTTCCAACTAAAGTAACAAAGCATCTATTAACTTGAAGATAAATTCAAACCTGAAAGCATCGTCGCTGATGTGATGGTGGACGAATTTACAAAAATATTACATGCGCATTTTGAAAAAAAAAATCTTTATTATTACAAAGTCGAAGTTCTATTTCTACTCAAGAAAAAACTACGGTTTAGAACAAATGACATAAACTTTCCATCCTAAATAACAATACATACACAGTTCCAAACAAATAAAAAATATACCTACAACATAAAAGGTATTTTTCAGAAAAAAAAGTAAATGTTTTGTAATCGTAATTTTTTCATCTCCGTCAACCAGTTCATCCAATGGAATTTCCAATTGCACTTTTGAAAGTGAATTTTCATATGGTTTCTAAAATTTATGATACTTTTAAGTTCGTAAACACGTTTTTTTAAATTGTAAATTGAATTCACTTTAACTCACCGTTGTTGGAACAGTAAACGATGCTGTGGTTTTCTTCTTGCGCCTTTCGTTCCGGTTTTCAAAGTATCTGATTATACAATAAATTGCGCAGAAAATTATATAGAAGTATGCAGCATATAGGGCTATTAAGGAAGATACGTTCAAAAAGTAATCAGCTGAAGAAAAAAAGGAAACAAAATTATGCTTATTGATGCTGAAGTTAATTAACGCATAGAAATTTCAACACGATTACATAAAAATTTAAATTGAAAATACTAAATAAAAGACGTAGTATTAGGCTTATTGCAACAAATAACATTTTAAAAGTAGAATCTTACCGAAACTCGAAACCTCATCAATATTTTTTTCGCAGAGCATTTTCGTTAAAATAAATAAAACTCTGAAAATTTAAATTACACAAAAAAGAACTTGTAACAATAAACAAAGGATAGCTATGGATATGGACAACTCGCGTGAGAGCGTTCTAACTTCCAACATGAACATACGATTCCGAAAAACTATGGTAACGCGAACCGGTGTTCGAGAAGTGCATCGTTGAAAACTGCCTTTTTTTTTCTTTTGAAATACTTTCACAATAAGGGTTGTTCGTACTACAGGTCTCTGGTTCGTGATAGCAATGTTATGGGGGTTCATTCTTTCATCCCTACATAAACATCGAAGCTTCTGAACTACATAGCTGGATTTCTACATAAAATATGATGTCCCATGTAATAAAAAAATAGATCTGGGTCTACATCATGTTTACTTTTTTAAAATTCACAATTTCAAAGAGAAAAAAATAATCTAACTTCCATTCAAAACTGTGAAGAAAAATTTTTCATCATTATTACAAATTGAAAAAAATGAACGTTGAAACGTTCACGAAGTAAATAAATAGTTTAATTTTTATTAAATAAATTATAAACGTAACCAGTTTAAATCCTTAAAAAGAGACCTTTTTATAATCTAATTCAGAGTCGCACGAAATGAAGAATCGTAGATAACATTTATTCCACAAAACTACATTCACAAATTAATCATGTTTGTAAAACAAACTTCATTCTTGCATTTACTGATTATTTTTGCGAACATGGACTCGGAGTGTGGTAAATGATAATTCATTGTTATCAGTCGAATTGTGTTGTGAATTGTAACAATTGAAACTGGTTGTTGGACGTTTCTCAAACTCTCGCGCATGTTACAAAGGACATCAAATTAACGGCATCATTTCGTGCTTGTCTCACAAAGGCTACAGGTTTGTTAAAAAAAGATTGTTTTCGAAACGTCAGTTCGAAGTGAGAACTCGTGTCGCTTTTCCATCAGCTGAATTTTTCTCACAAAAACAAAATGCCGAATCATAATTTTGACATGTCATCTTTCCAAAGTAAATATTAAAATCAATATTAATTTAAACGTTAATTATCGATTTATAAATGTTTTTATTTTTCTAGATGAATTGCAAGATGTAATGCGCCTCCTGGAAAACGTGGATTTAGACTTACATGTTTCGCCTTCAATGGGTAAGTACATGATTTCTTTTTTTCAGCTGAAATTTAAACCTAAGTTTATCAAGTTTTCTAATTTATTTCAAGTTTTCCAGCTACAACTCTCAATATGAAAAGAGGAGTTGATTTTTCAGCGAAATCGGTAAAAACTGATTAAAGAAATAGCTGAAAAGTCAAGTCTGTAAATATTTATCTTCGATCCAAAATTACACGTTGAGTGATTTAGGCTAAAAAATTACCAATCCGTCTGCTCAATTGAAAACATTGCTCGTAAATTCAATTTGATTTTAAACTGAGATGTTTTTCAACAAAACCAGTTTCTGTCTGGTTTGAACTAAAAACTGAATTAGGAATATCTTCCCTAAAATTCCACGAAAAATCTCTTTTCAGTGATACGAGGTTTACAAATTCGATACCTAGCGTTTTTTTTTCAGTTTATGTTCAAAAGAATAGCAACTTCATAAACTCTATCGGAAGAAAAAAGAGAAAGTAGGTTTTTCATCGATGATGCGTCGTTAAGGAGAAAGAAGAGTATGGCGTGTACAAAAAAGTCGACCAAGTCTGAACAATATTGGAAAAAATTACGAGGGCGAGATCATTTGGAAAAGAATTTTGATGGCTTCAATTTCTGTAAAAATTGTAGCGAAAATTTAATCGTAAGGGAAACATTTTCCTCGGAGTTCCTTAATTTTGCGTGGCGGTTGCAATAAATTCCTTCAAAATGAAAAATTTGAAATAAAACGTAAAAATTCAACGCAAAATTGCATCGTGGCTAATTCATAAATAGAAAAATAGTTCGAATAAAAAGATGGAATTTTCTAGAGGATTTCAAATATATGCTTATTTTTACTTGAATTGAACGTAAAAAATCATGCCCAATCTTACATAAATTAATGATAACTTATTTTCATAGAGAAAGAAAGGCACCAAATAACTTCATCTATACGAAAAGCTTTCAAGCATGAATGTTCCAAGGATCAATTAACTTCGCACGCAAAATTATACAGACTTTTGAAAAACTGCTTAACCAAAAAGCAATCCGTATCGTTATACTTACGTGGACCATCCAAAATCGAGAACTGTTTGGTCTTACAAGATATAATCACTTTGCAGGAAGTAAGCGTAATACTTCTTAAAAATCAATTTTTATTTTCACTAATTCTTGACTTTTATTAGGTTCAAATGAATTTTGAAATTCACATAATTGATTGCTCGCGCGAAGACGTACCTAGCGATACTTCAAGTTCATTCGTTCTCCGTGATAAATCGCAGGATGACGACATTTTCAAAAAAATCCTAAAAATGATCAATGCAGACATCGTTACCATAGCAGAAACCTCAGAAGGAAGGACCGCTCAAATTCTTAAGGTTTTAGGGAATAAAGAAAGACCAACGTAAGCGAGTCGATATATTAATTTTAATGAAAAATTTCACCAATACTTTGCCCATCTTTTAGGTTAATAGTTTTAGAAGAAATCCACGAATTAATTGCTGAGAACGAAGATAATCGAAAAAATCTGGAGACTTTGAAAATGATGTACACACTGCCTTCACTTCTACCAGATGGTAAAATCGCCATGATTGCTACTGGTGAGGTGGCCGATTTGGATTGTTTTTTCTCCTCCGAAGTGACCTTTTTGAAAAATCCTACCATAATGGAATACTGCATAAGAAGTGGAGACGAAGTAGTCGACATGACTAAGAAAATATTGAACGAAGTATGAACGAAATTAATCAATGTTTCGTAACGGATTAATTATCTGTAATTATGTCCTTTAGATGACCCTCGAGTGTATATTAATCGAAACAAAGGCTATCGAGTTCCTCGGCAGAAGAGCTGCTTCGGCCAATGGTAATATTAAAATATCTTCCAAAATAATTACCAGAGTTCTTAGAAAATGTATTAATTATTGCATAGATAATACGTCGGGTAAGCATATTAAGTTCTCTTTAATTTTTACTAAATTTATTTAATTTCAATTTTACATTTCATATTTAGATGGTTTTTGCGTAATCGACAAAGAAAGTGTTCAGAACGTCGTAGAAGAGATTATTGAGGATGTACTAATCAAAGAAAAAACACGATTTTGGTTGCGGATTTAAAAACAGACGAAGCATCAATTATTTTTACATTTGACGCGACAATCGAAAAAAAATTCCAAACTAATAGAACGATTTATTACGTTGTGAATTTTATTTAAAATATTTTCTGAGTACTCGTATTATTTTGAATTTTTTGTTCAAGTACAAAGGTACAGCTCTAGGTACCTCTATCTATTAACTATTATTAAGTTCTGTTTCCTCATTTTATTTGTTTACGTTAATCAATTTTTTAATTATAAGTATTTTCAACTATTTTATTGAACAACTTTACTCGTATTAATAAATATTTTTGCTTATTCGATATATTTGCCTCATTCATTTTTGAAACATTTCAAGCAAACAAAAAAATTCTGCTCGCTGAGTTGAAACGATGGGCTCAAAATTTAAAGAATTAGGTAACCGATGACCAAACGAGCTAAAAAACATTTTTTTTTACAATAAAACGACATCTACCAAAGAATGCCAGAATTTCGTAAATTCATCTTTTTGGGCATATTTTGCTCAAAAATTGTGATATTAAGGTACGTTCGCAGGCGCGGGGGTCTAGATTTGAATTTTGAGAGGGGAAACGTAATTCTAAAGAATAAATTATTCCTGGCAATTTAAAAAATAGTAATGATTCGTAGGAACACGCAATAATTTATTTTTCTACTATTACAAGCAGGTGCATTTTTTGAGGGAGGGGAGGAAGAGTTAAAAAAGGAAATATATTTTTTCCCCTGCCAGAATTTTGCGAAAAATATTTCCTATAACTAAACCGAGGTCGCTGATTACGAGTATGACCTTAAAAACATACTTTTCTTATCCAATTCGACGACTTCGATTTCTTACCAGAAGAGCTTAGAATTTAGCAAATTCAGCATTCGATTTTATCGATGAATTTAATCGAAAAATTAAAAGAAAATGAATTTTTTTTTGAAATTTTTTTCACGCATATTGTGTAATTTTTTTTTCAATTTTAGCTTCCTTTCATTAAAAAAACAACAAAATAATTACAATTAAATCTTTTTTTTATTATACATTTATCGGTATACTGATTACAGAAAAAAATTGAGAGTTTAACAAAATAGCAAAATTTGATCGTTTACAATACTAACACAATATTTACACGAAGCAACAATATAACAACGATTGCACGATAATAAAAATACCCCTTACGTACTAATAATACTAAACAAATCCGAGTATACACACGAGACCCCGCCTTTGAAACGGTTCACAGAAAGTACATTACAACCGCCTTATCTCGTAAGGAAAAATTTCGAAAAAAGGTATACCTAATCGTGTATTCTACTTCGATTAAAAAAAAAAAATACACAAATTTTTGAGCAGAAAAGCGTAAATATAAAGAAAATAAATCACAAACACAATATACAAACACAAATTAATAAAAAAATAATAAAAAATTATCAGTCGAAAAAACGATATAATACAATTAAAAAATACCAACAAATTGAACAAATGGCACATTTACATAATACATTTGATCGATAATACTTCTCGAACAACCTTATCGAATTATAAACGACACGAAAAATATTTTACATAGCGAAATAATAAAAACTTTTATTCGATTCTGTTTTTCTTACTCAACAAATCGAATAAAAGTCCAAATGCACGTATTCCTAAAACTAAAAACGTTAAACGTTCAAAAATACTTTAACATTTTTACTTAGGAACAAATACACAACGAAAAAAAAACATAAAAAAATATTCTTACATAATAGAACTCCATTCTATAAAATAATAATATACAATTTTGAATGGTAACAAAAGCAATAGCAATAGTACAAAACTCAACGACCAAATAACAATAATTCAAAATTAAAAAAAAATGCATACAATCTACGAAAGTTGCGGTAATAGAGAATGGGAGGGGAGGGGAGAAAATCACAATTCATTTTTAAACACATTACGCATCTCCGTTTACATGTATAATAAACGAAAAAATAATACTGAAGTCGTAATATAAAGAAAAAAAAAATAAATTAATGAAAGTTTTTTTTTTCAAAAACAAAAAAAGCTTGTTTTTTTTTCATTACACAGAGAACTTAGAAAAACGAACAGATTCTACGATGAGATTACTAAATTCGAAAGCGGTGAGATCGAAGTATTTGAAGTATGGGTCCGAGGAATAGAAAAAATTTAATAAAAAATAAAAATTTTATACGATGATTTCTCTAATAATTCTACGATTTCTTGAATTCGGCGTCGAAAATCCTGATTCTAAGCTTTCGTCAAATGATATGGATAAATGCTGGCCTGGTTGTTGTTTGATATTTTCTTCGTTATCCATTAATTGATGATCCATGTATGGATTTGGTAAACCATTAACGTCGTGATATGGCGAATCTGCGTGAAAAATACGAATAAATGCTGTTATCTCGACGGGTCAACTTTCAACTTGAACTTTCAAGTGATTCGAATAGATAGCGCTTTTGGAAACTTCATCGAAAGTTTTCCTCGCACAGGATTCGTTATTGCGTCAAATTCAAATAACTTCGTCTTACGATTGGCGAATTAAAAACAAGAACCTTACCTAATCTAGGATCTCTCCTATTTCTTTTATCGATAACAGAGGCGAAATCTTGTGATGCTGTATGGTTACTGTAATCTGGCGATGCTGATGTTAAATGAGGGTAGTGAACGTAATCATCCATTGTTCTATAGCCTCCATGAGTAAGTGGATCGTATCCGTCTGAAAAATAATCTCGTTAGAATTGCTATTTTTTCTCTCCCTTTTGTTTAACCTTCAAACGGGATTACTCTCGAATGTATTTTGGGAAGATAGAATTCATCTTAATGATACAACAACGGAGCAAGAGAAAATTAAAGATTTTAATTTCTCGTTTCGATACTACAGGGTGTTCAAAATAAACCCAACTCACTGTAATGGTTAACTTGATCGGTAATCCTCGGAGCGTGATCGTTCGACACCGAATTAGCATTAGACGCCGCCGACTGCATTTTCATTTGCCACAACGAATCTTGCGAATTAACGGAACCTCCGTTGTTCGAATTCGAATAACTATTTTCCATATAACCCATATTTACCCCTGTAACAAACACCACCGCGTTAATCCCACTTTCGGGCAATTTTAAACACAAAACTACTATAAAAAACTTACATTCATTACCATTAGGATGTGTTCTGCTACCATACGGCGAATACGCATGACCACCGTATAACGCGTTCTTTGCCGGATCATCTAATACTAGGTCCATAGAATGCTCTAGAGCTTTGTTTTCTAATCCGGGAGTCGAATAATACGGAGGTGGTGGTTGTTGCACAATGCTAGGATGTACGCTGCAAACAAAACAGACATTTTTTATTGATTAATCGTCTTCATAACGTATTTGTGACGTCATAAAAATAATCTATAAAAAATTAAAGCTTCCTATATAAAAAAGCAAAGGCAATAGCGTTCCAAAAAGTAAACCTCAAATGGATAAATTCGCTCAAAATCAGAAAAAAAACACAATCAAATTAAAAGAATAATTTTACAGCACTTCCTCTCCTCCTCCACCCAACCCCTTCCATAGATAAAACCTTTAAATGAGAAATCACTCTGTAAATCTTACACTACTCAACCAAACGAACTGAATTATACGTAATTTCATGTAGCTCATTACACCCTCCCTACAACCCCATTCACCTTGTACATAAAATTATCACTCCTAAAGCTTCTTGAGGGTAGAAAATACATTCAATAAGAATCTCCCCCTTCCCGTACAATTCTAAGCTTCGCTATAAAGCACACATAAATCCATGCAACTTGGGCAACGCAAAGCTACAAATGTTCCACTCACCATATAAATATAACAAATCTCACAAATAGTCGAAGCATGTGAAAAAATGAATAAATTAACCATATGATACGATTTTTACACTATTAAACCCTAATTTGATAAATTACTAAATTAATTTACATCGTTACTACGCTAAAGAGTTAAAATTAAACAAAACTTAAATTAACGTTATTGTTAAACATTCTCCTTTTGTTACATGCGCCTGAAATTCAACCAACAATAGAGGTCATTTTTTATTCGTAAAAATAAATTCCATCGAGAATATTTCCTCAAATCGTTAATTTCGTTAAACGTCGAAAAACCTCGAACTTTCGTGAAAACTTAGGAATAAGTTAAAATTAAAAAAAAAAAACTCATCCGAGGAAAACACTTACGTCGATGATTCCATTTCGTAATCTTTGGCCTTGCTCTTTTTCACGTGAGATCGTTTGCATCGGCAGAACACGAAAACTAATCCAATAAAGAGTACGAAAACCACGCAAGATACAGCGATCGCTATCATCGTCGGTGTTGGAAACGTAGACGCTTCTTTGATGTACGACGAACCGACTATAAAAAAAAATTAGATTAGTAAATTAAACCCAACGCAGCCGGAGCAATTAAAGAGTAAAATTTTCCCCTTTTTTTCTTCGTTTACGTGTGGCAACGCGTTGAAAAAAAAACGAGATTACGCTTTCAATATCCTTCTCTTTAGCAGTTTGGCGTTTTAAAAAAGACGAAAAATCACCGAGTCTTTGTTTTTATTTCGTTCCATTCAACTCTCTCGCCGGGGTATTTTAACTCGAGCGAAAATTTTTTTCGTCTTGATTTAAATCCTACCCTCGTGTAACTTAAATGAAATTTTCCTCCGCTTTTAATTCACGTATTAAATTCGCTTCAGTTTCAAAATGAACTTTTTCACTCGCGTCGAGCTCTCTTGCTTTTTTTATGCATTTTTACAATTTTTTTACGCGTTGTTTTTTCTTAGTCTAAAAAATCTGAGTAATTAGAACGAAGCGGAATTGGCAGAAATTCATATTCATTACGAGGAGGTAAACGAAAGAGTGAAAGGGAGGGGGAAACACCGAGCTTTAGAAATTTTCAAAGCGAATCTTCGCTTATTTGGAAAAATAAGCGTTTTCGTTTGATTAATTAAAGTAATTTCGAAATAATTTTTTCATCGAGGTGAAATTTTATCGTGAATTGAAAAAAGCTCGTAATTTCTAGAGAAACTGACCTGATTTTTTTCAGCAAAAGAAAAATATTTGGAGGAGGCGGGAGAGGAATTTAAGCCGCCGAATAAGAATCTTACAAACTCACCTTCAGCTTCTGTATAATCTCCGCAAATATCTTGATCGGTCATCAGACACAATCTAACTCGCACCCTCAAATCGTCCGCCTTATCGACCACCAATTCATCGGACGAAGGTTCGAAATCAGTCTCATCCAGAGATCTCCCGTTCGTTTGTCTTCTACCGATCAACGACAATATCGTGGCTTCGAGTTGCGTAGCCGCGTTGCCAGACGGAGTCAACGGCAAAGTTTCCAATTTTTGCCAACTGGCGTCATGAATATGAGTTATTTTCGTCTCCACTTTACCAACCTAGAAAAGCGACGAGTTTAAGTAAACACGTCGATAAAATACTCTTATCGAACCACACAAGCAACACAATGCAGCTATCGATAACATTATCGAATTCTTCCGGCGTAAAATCACCAAAGAAAAAATTCACGAGTTGCCTGTGTGCAAAAAAGAAGAAAAATTCGCCATTCTTACCAGTTGTAAGCACGTAGCGGCGATGTTAATGGTCAACACATGCGTTTCAGGGTCAAAGGTAACACGTTGAGGTGCTGGAATGCGGTCCACTCTTGTATTAGCTGTCGTTTCTTCTGAATAATTACTATGGCCTTTGTTATTATACGCTTTTACCTAAACGAGTAAAAAAATACGTGAATTTACGCCTTTAATTTAAATCCCACTAAAACCCTTTTATTTCCGGGTAACCCTCCCTCGAAAACGATTAAACTAACGTGAAATACCCGAACGTAACTTACTTTAAATGCGTAAGCTTTATGTTGATCCAAATCCGAAACATTACAAGGGTTATTTCGCTGGCAGTCGAATTCCTTCCAGTCATCACCGCCTCCTCCAGATCTCCTCAACAAATCGCAATCGCTGTCGATGTCGTTATCGGAGTTCCTGTAAGACTGACGGTACGCGATCGTGTATTTCGTATTTTGGACACCGCCGTCGAAACCGGGAGTCCATTGTAATGTCACGAAATTATGACCGATGGCGGTTACTGTCAGAAATTCGGGTCTTTCTGGGGCGCCTTTCGATTGTAGACGAATCGTCGTGCGGATGTTGCCCACTGCGTTTACCACCTGCGCAAAAATAACCGTTTATGTAATATTACGAACGCATTTTTTGAAAGGAGGAGGGTGGGGGAGAGTTTTATAAAAAGAAAAATTCCACAAAAATGGGCAAATTTTGAGGAAAAAACAAAAATATCGCATCAACGACGTAGCGTATAAAAAATTAGACCATTTATTTTAAAGTAAATATTTCCAGTAAAAATCGAAAAATTTTCAATACTCAAAGGAATAGGGGAAATTGGTACTTGAAATCGCGAGTAATAGTAATTACTGAAATCTTAATTTACCTGTAATTACACGTAATTAATTGTAATTTACCTGCAATTATTCGTAATTACTTGTAATTTACTGGTAATTACTCGTAATTATTTGTAATTTACTGGTAATTACTCGTAATTATTTGTAATTTACCTGTAATTACTCGTAATTTACCTAGAATTACCTGTAATTACTCGTAATTTACTTAGAATTACCTGTAATTACTCGTAATTTACCTAGAATTACCTGTAATTACTCGTAATTTACCTAGAATTACCTGTAATTACGCATAATTTATCTACCCGTAATTTACCAAAAACTGCATGTAATTACTTATAATTTACCAGTAATTACTCGTAATTTATCAACAATTACCAGTAACAGCGCAAATTACTGGTAAAAAACAAGCAAAAATTTCCAATTAATTTTGTTGTATTTAACGGTAATTTACCAGTAATTACCAGAATTTTGAAAAAATAAAGGTAACTGCGAAAAAATAACGTTTTCTTCAAGAAAAAAACCACCACCTCCGTTTCTCGTTATTTTCCTTCTCAAGAAATGAATACTTTTTCTTTTAAAAGTTGAAAGAAAAAGTTCTTGAAAAATGAGAAAAAGCAAACATTTAATTGTGGATTTAAATTGTAATATTTACAGCGACTTTTTGTTTCTTAAATAATTTCAAATTCGAGCCATTTTGAAGAAAGGAAAAAACTCCGTCATTTTGAAAAATTTACACATCTTTAGATACCCTGTAAAACGGAAAATGTTGGAAAATTCGCTAAAAAACGGTCTAAAAGCGCGTTAGAACTCGCAGCAAAAAACCATCCCTACAAACGTAAACATTTTCGTCACTGGAAAGCGCGTTCATTTGGGCACCGAAACCGCGTCAAATTTCCAGTTCACCGATCCGCGGCGGGCATTTCCTTATAGCTACGGAACCTTCCCCCGCCAAGCACTTCGGTCATCCATCTCGTATCCAATTTACTTACCCGACAATGATAATCTCCATAATCGGCCTCGCGTATATTAGAAATTTGCAAAACGCTGGTAAATATATCGCCTCCGCTTTCATTAACGGTTGTGTTAATTTCGTAATGTCCGTCGCTGCCGGCCAACAAAGGGGCAACGTTCGTGCTAAAACTCCACTGGAATTCCGGTCTAGGGTACGCTTGTACTTTACAAATGACTTCGGCCGTTTCTTGTAAATCGTAGGCTACTTTATTGTACTTGTGTAGGATAATCGGTCCATCTACAAAGAGGCAAATTTATATTTGAGTTTTTTAACTCACGTCATCGCGGCGTAAGCACGAAGGGCGCGATCATAATGCGATAAAGGGTGAAAAAGAGCGTGATTTATGTGCGCGCAAAAGTACATTTTTTTAACGAGCTTTAACTTACGTTCCACTCTTAAATTCATGCTGCTTTCAACCCGTTTCACGTCGTTTTCGAAGGTACACGAGTATAATCCGCTATCTGAAGGTATCAGCTGGTTACCGCTGGGACGATCTCGTCCGGAAAATTTCAACGTACTTTGGACGACGTAAATACCGCTGGATACTGTGAAAATACATCGTAAATAGAATATCTTTCGATGGCTCAATTATCATCGGAATGTTGACGAAATCCGAATTAGAAATTTATTTTGACACGAAGGCGAAAAAAATACCCTAAATCACATACATGTGGTTTAAATTAAACAAATCTCAATTACATGAAACGGTTACGACTCCGAGGGCAACCGCATCGACGTGACATCGTCCAATTAATAAGAAACACGTGATGTCGCATACTTAGTGACAGACGTCACGGTGTTTTCTTTCAAGAGCTCGTCTATATTTTATTTTAACGCGACCGTAACCGTTACAAAGGTAACGAATTCGAATTCTCAACACCCCCTTTGACTAAACACATCCATCCTCCAGATTACATCCCTCGTCGCGACATATAATTCAAACGAAAATCACGTTAAATGAGTTCGTTAACGTTTCGTGATGTTTTTCGAGTCTATTGAAATTTTTTTCAAAAGATCAAAGTTTTTTTTTTCGCTTTTAAAGTAATACGAGATTGTTTGCGAGAAGAAAGGTAATGCGTGGTGGGTGGCATCGGGTGATTATGTCAATTAAAATTTTGTCAAGATCGTAACGAACAAGTAAAAGGTAAAAGAAAAGTTTGAAATGAATTTGATTGAAATTTAAAATTATACAGAGTGTTGGAAATTTCACAAAGAAATTAAATTCACGTTTAAATAGGAGAAAATTGAAAATTCAGCGAGAAAAAATTCTCTAAATGAGGTTTCATCAGCGATGAAATCGAGAAATATTTCAATGCAGCCCACTCGCCTTCGAATTTTCTTAAAAAAGATAAAAATCATTATTTGACTCAGCATTTAATTAAAACGAAAAAAATTGGACTGAAAATCTTTCATAAAAAAATTACAATAATCGATTGAATAAATAAATAAATAAATAAATAAATGAAAATAAAAAATGTAGAAGGGATGAAAGGGTGAAATTAATTGTAAATTGTGAAAGTAGTTTAATCATCCCATAACGCCTCTACACATCTCCAAGAAAAAGGAATCAGTTATGACTTCATTAAAAATTTTCAAATTTCACCTTCCCCTCCCCTCCTACCAAAAAAAGAAAAACTCTTTTCCATATGTTTAATTGTTAATGTCAGCCTCTCCCTCCCTTATTCAATCCAATACAATCATAATCTCCCACTTTATCTAACTTTACCACCAAAATTTTGTCATTTTTTTCACTAAAAAAAATATCAACTCTTTTTTTCTCTCGAAAACAATCTCTAAATTGAATTTCCCTTGAAATACTTTTCACTGCCGAGGAAAATTCAAATCACAATTTCGCGAAGAAAATTGTTTCATCAAACTCAACCTAAACGTGCCTGGGAAATTTTTCAAACAACGTGTAAAGCAAGACACGAAGTCGGCATTTTGGAAGATAATTCCATTACCTTTACTTTTTTTTCAGGGTAAAACTTTAAAACGAAAGTCAACAACCCTGGAAAACTTGAGCTTCAAGTTTCTGTGTAATTTCCGTCGTTTAAACATCTTTCCATGACTGTTCAAGGTTACTTTTTGCAAGAGATTTCCCATAATGAAAAAAAATTGAAAACTGGAAATTTCGCCGAAATGACAGGCACAGGGAAAAACGTAATCGAAAACATAACAATCTCGTTTCAGGTACTCGAACAAACCTCGACAGTTTTAAAACATATTAAAAAACTTCTCGGTGTAAGGAGTCGTTGTCGAGATGGAATATAAAAAAGCGGTGAAAATTTTACGCGATACGAAAATTTAATTTCATCAACCTGCACATGTTCTACTCAAAATTGTACAATTTTCCACCGCACTTGGAACTATTTCACGCATCTTCGAGCGTAAAGCTTGTCATTTAAAGGATAAAAAACCAAATACAAAAAGACATTATGGAGGAGGAAAAAAATACCCTCACATAGACATTTAGACGATTAATAAAAACACTAAAAAATTAATCTTTTTAGACATAAAGCCTTAGAGGAGACTTGTGGTGAAGAGAGAGATAGAAGATGTAAAAAAAACGGATCTACGAAAGATGGTCGTTTTCACGTAGTACATTTTCAAACGGGCGTATAACAATACAGCTTTCGTTTCGGTTCGTTTAATTTATAAAATGAAAATAATGCCAGTAACACTTACGGTTATCACTTTCATCGGTTGAGATATCGAACAATTTTGATGAAACATCTCTGCCTCCTTTTAACCATCTAATCGTAGGTTTTGGTTTTCCTTCGGCTTCGCAGATCACGCTGAATTCCGGATCTCCGTCTCTGTTTAAGAGGAAAAGAAACCGCAAAAAAAACGAAATTAAATAACGAAACGGAACAAAAAAGTGATATTTTGAAAGAGGTGCGAATTTCATTGTTCTAAAGCTCCATTTTTTGTAGTATTTAATCAGAAAATGGAATCGCGGTTTTGGAATCGACGTTGAAACTATTTAATTAATGAAATCACGTGTAGGGGTTGCACGTGTGGGCCTAATACTTTGTGTTTATGGGTTTCATCCATTCAAGCCCGAACTTGCAATGATAAAGTGAATGGAAACTTTCGGAAAGATTTTCATCTGGGAAGGTTTCACTAACGATACAAAAAATTCAGTAAAATTTGCAAGCATGCTTCATTTAACTTTATAGTTGGAATTTCCACTTTGCTGTTTTTTTAAAAATAGAATGACAGAATGTGAAGCTGAATCAGTTGCGTTATTCATCCAAAAATATCTTAAAAGATATTAACGTTACATTTTTCCATTCGAAAAACTAATAGATCTTGATTATATTAGGTTCTCGTTTCATAAAACTCGGTAATATGGTGTAACGCCAATGGAAAAACCAGTCGAACGAGTTTTTGTTGTTTACAAAACTGAATATTTCACCTTGATTGGTTTACGTTGTTCGAAATTAGACAATACAAGGTAACGTCGACTGGCAAAACCAGTCAAACGGGTTTTTATTGTTTGAAAACCCGTCCTGCTGGTTTTCTCATTCGGCGTTACGTTATATAGCCGAGTTTTGAACAATGAAAACCTGTTTGGCTGATTTTTCTACAGCTGAAACTCAGTTTACATCAGGCTTGATGGATTTTAATACTTGAAGCCCAGAATTTTGCAAAACTACCAAAAGTAAGTATAGTAATATTTTGATTATGTTGTCAATTTTATTTTATTTTTCGGAGCTGAATCATTTATTGTACTTGAAAATTTATTATAAAAGAATTATTTATTAGTTGGAAATAATTCAATGCAAACTTACTTCTTGGTAACATGAGGTTGCAATTTCTTGGTAAATTTGGGGGCTTGATAGACGGTCAAATACACAGAGGCAATTTCACTAGCTCCAATTTCATTGGTGGCTTGACAGGAGTATTTTCCTTCATGTTCCAAATGCACGGATTGAATGGTATATCGACTATTCGCGCTGATGATAGAGTTGGTAGCCAGACCCCCGATATCATCACCTCTCCACCATCTATATTGCGGCATTGGCCATCCAGGGGGGCTCATCGTACACGTCAACGTCACCCCAGCACCTTCCATTGCAATCGGTTTCTCCGGACTGATCCTACCCTGACCTGGTCTATGACGGACTAACAACGTAACCGAAGCGTTTCCAATACGATTCGTGCGCTGTCTAGCAAGCGACGTTGGGTTCATGACGTTGACAGCTCGGCATGTATATGTTCCAGCTGAATCAGCAGTGATTCTGTGTATCTTCAAGACCTCCCCTTGTTGTCTGAAGTCCGATTTGCCTTCTCTTAACCATTCAACGGTAATTGGTGAAGGGTTTGCGGTAACGTTACAGTAAATGCTGACGGTTTCTCCTTCGTCGACTTCACGTTGACGCGCGTTCCCTTGGACACCTTCGATGGTCACTTGAGGTGGGTATTGCACATCGAGGGTAAGCTCCGCTTCGCTAGACTGACCGAGACCATTTTCAGCAAAACATGTATACTTTCCGGCATCTTGTAACGTGACTCGGTTAATCGTATGGGTAAAACTGGTGGCGAAGAATCTCCCATTTCTCATCCATTTCACACTGCTCACTCGCGGTTTAGCGTCTACGCTGCATTGTAACGTAACCGAGCCTTCTTTTTCGACGCGCAGTGGATTCTCAGGGCCGACTTCGACTCGTGGGTAATCTACGAAAAGAAAACGCGGTTAAGGTGTGTACTGGTTTTTTTCGTCTCAAGTGCGCTTACAATTAACAGCCAGAGCGACTTTGGTTTCGTGTTTCACTCCTTCCGGCATAGCTCGGTTCCACACGACGCATCTGTAAATAGCGCCATCATCCGTTCGGGATGGTTTCAAATTTAACACGGCCGATGTAACGTCGCGACTTGTGCTTCGTGTTACCGAGTCTGTAATTTCTTGTTGACCTTCTCGGAACCATCTGCGAATAAAAGTAAGTGTTAGCGCTATATGCACAAAATTTGCATCGGGTGGTTTGCGAAGTGCGTGACAAAATGGTTGGAGCATTTCACTTTTTCATATTTCCTCGAGGGTTGAATTAATGTATCGAATTAAGTGTCCTATATTTTTATAAGTCGTCTTTTATATACAATGTGAATGAATTTCATCGTAAAATCTAATCATGTACCAGACACAAAGGAGGGGAGAAGGAAAACAGACCAGAAATCTCAAAATTACCAAAGTTCACCGAAGTATCCTTGAATTTCAAAGATTATCGATTGAAGGCAAAGTTGCTAAAGGGGACAGAAGGGTGATTCTAAGTACACCAAAACTTTTAAAACAAGGCTAAATTTTCTCATTATTTTTTCACCCCTTATAAAATTTTCTCACCCTATGTTCGAAAAATTCCACGTCTCGGCTACTCAAGCTAACCAGAATTGAATAAAAATTCGCCAACCGCACAAAATCCTATTTCGCTTCGTATGGTTGACTACCACAAAACCGTAGGAAAAAAATGTCCATCCATTTCTCCATTCCGAGCTCCAAATCGGCTTAAAATTTCCGCAACTCGGAAAATTTCCTTAAGCCGTTCGTAAATTTCGCATTGATTTTGCCCCCTTGCCCCCTTCGTAGCTCGAATTTGGTCAACTCGGCTTCTCTCGTACCGTCGGTAATTTGTATTTCGCGCCTTCGGTTATACGATTCCGCATCATCGGCCATTCCATAAATCACGCTTCCATTAATAGAAACGCGCCCCGAGAAAAATGCGAAGGGGGTATTTTTATTATCCTCTCGTGACCACGTACGCGTCGTTACACTTACGTATGCGATAATTGTAATAAATAACCACGTCCGATAATTAGGTCTATGGGATATCAAGCTAATACCGAAATTCCATAGCGTTAATAATTTCCGATATGTCATCGTCACCTCCTCTCGTATTTTTATCCGAGCACCGAAAATATCCTCGCCTTTGCATACGCGCCGCGTCAAAAACCGTGAAAAATCTCCCCCTCCGTCGCAACGAGTAAACGACCGAGTTAAATATGACAAGCTCGCGAAGAGTCTGTAAATCGGGCTTTTCACATACTATAATAAATTAATTCCAAATAGCCGTTCGTTTTCTAGGGGTCGGATTTTAAATCAAAGTTAATTGTACCGCAGCACGAGCGCCCAAATTTATTAATCAATAATTCACTCGTTCGAGTCCGCCACTCGACCTAACACGTTGCCAGTTTTATAATAATTTCGCCCGAAATTCGTTAAATAATAAAAACCCATCGTCGACGCGTCTTCTCCAGTCATCGTCAGATGTCCGTACACCGTCCAGAAGGGGCGTACGGATACCATTCGTTATACTTTCCAAGTACACAGCCTTTCACCCTGCAACCGCAACCGCGTTTCGCTGAAATTTTCATAATTAGAAGAATCCTTTTTCCCTTGCACAATTATCCCATAAAGCTCGCTATATCGTCTAATTAACGCGAAATATCATCTTCACTCGAATTATCGAAAAACCTCGTAGCCAGGCTGTCTTTAATTTTTCTCAGAATAGAACACTCGAGTACCGAGGAAAAAAATTCCCAAAGACAAATATATTGCGAAACTCGATTGAAAATTTTTCCAACGAAATTCGCAAAGATTTTGGGTTTTTGCTTTTTCTAATTAGTTAATTAATTAAAACCCCAGCGGCGAAGCGAAAATTTCCTTTGAACAAGAAAAGTAAATTTTTCCTAGGATTTTTCAAACTAACTTAATTAATTTTTTGCGTTTTGGGTGAAAAAAAAGCAAAAATTAAGAGATCTTTTTTAAATACGTCAATTTTATGCTTTTTCACGCTGAATCTGAGATTATACGTGGTCGACTTTATTTTTATCGAGGAATTTCTCAAACGAGCTAAATAATTGGCTCGATGATGAAGAGTAGAGGGAAGGGGAGGAGGTAAGATCAGTACTATTTCCGGGATACTTTTAAATAAAAGAGGCAAACTTCTTTCTTGACTACGAGAATCTAATAAAAAAAAATGCATCGTCGTAGTTCAACTCCTAAACTCTTCATTCATCTTTGGTGCGAAAAATTACCTGATCACTGGCTCCGGACTTCCTCCTGAACTCGAACACGTCAATTCGAACGGTTTTCCCTCGGTGGCCGTAGGATTAGGACTAGGTGATATCCTCGGAGGTCCTGGTTGCGTGAGCACGGTCACTAAGAACGACTGCGAATGAAGATCTCGTCCGCTCCCTGGAGCTTTCAAACGGCACTCGAATTTTCCATTATCTCGTTCGTAGCTTGCATTCGAAATGAGTAAATCGTAACGACCTAGCTCCGGTCGAAAATCCAACCTACGCGACAAAAAAATACGTAAATGAAACGAATACAAATTTAAAACCATAAAAAAATATTCTTGTCCGAATACTTTTTTTTTGCGATACTTCGAATAAATAAAATCAAGTAATATTGTATTTGCAATTCGACTTTTTCATAGTTTAAAATCCCAATACGAAGATGGCGAGAACACGTTATCGATGAAAAAATAAACGAGATTTAACCCCTTTCCTCTCGATTCGTTTGCTACCTTGGTCTCGAATTCTCAATCATATCGTGTAAAAATTACCATTAGTCGATTAACCTTCCGTAGGATTTCTTATCCTTATTTTATCCTATTTCAAATATGTGATAATCCAATTATCATCTTTCGCGGATTTCTTTTTTTTTTTGGTACATTGCATAATACACGTGAAACATGGTGTTTCTTAAAATGAAAAAAAAATACAAAAATATTATTTTAATAACGAAAAAACGGAAAAACATAAACCCCAAGTTAACACACAATCTTGGGAAAATTACACCAGCGAAAAAACTCTGCAAATTGGTATTCCACTTTAGTTCGGTTTAATTAAAGGAAATTCATAAATTCCGCCATATTCGCGGCCACCCTTTTCCTTATGTTTTTCTACACTAATACTAATAAAATGCGAGACATTTTTAATTTACAAACTCGCAATTCGAATTAGACGCTTTTCCAAAGCAATACGAAGCAAGGACGATGCTGTAATTATATTCAAATTTCTCATACATTATCGTTGTATAAATGTACAAAGAAATAATTATTACGAAGTAATAGCTAGCTTTTGTGTTACGTCGTCGAAATGGTAATTTCGTTTTAGAAATTCGAAAAAGAAATTTTCTCCGATGCCCCAGCGCTGAAAAAATTTTAATAAAAAAATTTCGCGATTTAATCTTGTAATATTTTTCGATTTACTAAATTCGGTTTTATAAAATTAAAATTTTGACATCTGGATTGGAATTTTTTTTGGATGATTTTAATCATCATTTGAATCTTTTCTGGGCATTTGAAAAATATACCTTACATTTTTTTCCAATCGAAACAAAACGACCCCTTTGCGACAACTTATCCAAAAAATATCCCATAAAACGTTTTTATCAAAGTTCAACTTTGATTTAAGGCTAATTAAAGCTTCTGTTTTTCAAACCCAAGTACTCCTTCGGTGAAAAAAATTGCAGCACGTATCGACGAAAAAAAACAATCGAGCTCGTTATCTCGAGTATTTCTCAAGATGTATAAAATACACAGAGGCCGTCATTCTCTTCTTTTTACGACTAATAGAAAAGCAATTAATTCGCGATTTTCGTCGCAAATATCTCAATTAAATCATCGACGTTACGATTTACCCATTCGAGAAAAAAGTAAATCGCGTCGTAAAACACTCGTATTCCCGAATCGTTAAAAATTTAATGGTAAATTTTTTTTCAACTTTTTTCACCATCGAAAATGTTTACTCGAAGGGGGAGGTTCGATTACGAGAAATTTTTTCCTTTTTTTAAAGCTTATATTTTTATAGTTCGTATATGAAGTACTGCGAATTATCTTTAATGGTGATTTTATCGAGGAAAAAAATTATACGATCTATTTTCAGCGAATAAATTTAAAAAAATATAATAACGAATCAAATCACGAAAAAATATTCGGTAAATTAACTCCTAAGGACATACGCCGTCGCTGAATAAAAATCTGAGCAATTTTTTATTACCCTTTGAATTTTTTCCGTCTCTCAAGAGATGTTTTAAATTTGGAAAGTTTTTTGCCTCTTGATTTCTCATATTCGAGTATTTATTTCGCCTTTCGTAGTGTTATCTCGCATTCACATATTTGCCTTTTTCCAATTGGAAGATATATTTTGAATGTTCTTCCATCCATCGCGATGCCCTCAATTAGTCGAAACGATGTTGAAAATGCGTCTAATTTATACGACAAAATGATGGGAATGACAGAGCCTGCATGGCGGAATTTTTTCGCGACTTGACGGAGACGAAGCGGTTTCGCGAATTACGAAGACGCGACGAGAAATAAATTTAAAAAATGTTTTTTCGATGCAACGAACAACGCTGTACCTTGAAATATTTCAAATTCGAATTCTCAAATCGATAAAAATTCAAATAAGACACAATTTCGATGTGAGAAAATAAAAGTTAACGCGAGCGCTGAATTTTAATAAAAACGAATTCGTCGAAATAGCGAAATTTTCCACGTTTTGTTAAAATCGTCAAATTGGAATATTACATTTTTATACTCGATTCGGCGACATATTTTATAAATTAAATGGAACCTTTTTCAAATTTCAACGACGAAAAATGAATTAGATCAGCGTTGAAAAAAATCGATTACAATTTCCACCAAAAAAAAGCAAAATCATCGATGATTTAATGATAAAAAAATATTGTATTAAAAAAGGTTTGATTCAGTATTATAATTTTTTTTTTAAACTCAAGACCACTCTCCCCCCTCTACAGGTGTCTCAATTAATACACAAAATACATAATATGATTTTGGAATTTAAAAAAAAGAAAAAAATAATAGAAAAAATGATAAAAAAATGAAGAAAAAAAATGATAAAAAATGAAGAAAAAAAATGAAAAAGTAATGAAAAAAATGATAAAAAAATGAAAAAATAATGAAAAAAATGAAAGATAACTAAAAAAAAAAGAAAAAATATTTTTTCTTTATTTCCATCATCTTCAAAAAAATATAACAAAAATTAAAAAATTCAATTATGAAAAGTTTCAACATAAAAAAAAATTGCTATCGGAAAATTACTGCAAATTTAAAAAAAATCTAATATCATGAATTAAAAAATACATAAAAAATGACCAATTTTCATTTCGTAATAAAATTTGAAAAAATCCTACAAATTTGTAAAACAAATCAAGAGTTTTCATTTTGTTCGCATGGTAGAATCGTTTGAAATTGATCGAATCATTTCAGTTACGATATTCAAGCTGCTTTGCAGGACTTTTGCAGGAATATGACTGCTAAATTGTTGACGTGATTTGAGGTGAATCGAATAAATTTAGCAAATTCAACAGAAATGATCAATTTGAAGATTTATGTTGTAATTAAAAAAAAAACAATATACAGAAATTTTATCTTTTAACTTGAAAAATGTTGCCGAAATTTACTTAAAAATTACCCATTGATTATTTTGCAAGCTAAAATACTCCCTTAGTAATCATAATATTCCAAACTCATTTCCATCACTTTCCAACGACGGTTTCGCAAATTCCGAAGTAAATTGAGAGAGAAAAAACACGCTTCAATCACGAACAATCTCAGTTTTCTTGCAAATCGACCGAAAACTCTTTCAATCCCCCCTTTATCTCTTCGCCCATCACCTTAGTACGCAATTTTTCAACATTTTCGGTCTATATACCGAAGTATGAAAACCTCTAAAACATATTTTTCACGCACGCCGACACAATACTCTCTCATTAAGCTACCTTGGATGCTGGCATTATGTATTTATTCTTTTAAAACCTCGAGTACTTAGCATATCTGCTTTATCATAGTTCATTACACCGTTGTGCCTGAGTAAGGAGCTCGTAATCAACTTACTTATATCCGGGATCCAATGGCGTATGCTTAATGGCTGCATTATCTTGACTTTTCTTATTGGTACGTAGCCAATAAAACGTGGTATCGTGGCTGGTAATTTCTGGCGAAAATCTACATTCTAAGGTAACATCTTCTCCTTCTCTAGCATCCTTGGAATTTTGCGCCGAACATGCTGCAACGAGAAATACGTAAACGTCAAATATCTCTTCGTTAAAAGGGTTATACAGAGTGTATAAACAAATATAAATGATAGTTCGTGTATACAAAAGCCCGAAAAACCTTTTAATTTAATTTAAAAAAAGAACACATCTTACAAACCCTTTCATGCGAGCTGGCTTTTTAATATAGAAGTCAATTAAGTCTCGTAATCAGGTATAAATAAAAGGCAAAAAAGCCCACTTTCAACATACCAAAGCTCGGATTCTGTTTGCGTGTATGTAAAACGAGCCCCGACGTTAATACGCCATTCAACTATACAAATCTCGCTTCATCAATTCCACGCTTTTGGCGTTGATGGATTTATAATGAATACGTGTAAATGCGACAAGTTTTTTACATTTAACCACCGCGTACAAAGTCACCCCGCCGAATGTAAAAATCCGCGCGAACTTTCCGTCGATGTAAAGGCAAACGCGAGTTGTAAACCATTGAAAGGTACACGCCTTCGGACGCCCGTTGATTAGTGGAGTTTCCGTTTGGAAATAAATTTAAAATAATGAATTCCTTTCGGATAGGAATTTTCACGCCGATCTACGTATATTCGCGATGAAACTTTTTCCAAAGTACCTGCAAACTTAATTATAATGAAAAATTTCCATTCGTTCGTCCGAGCTTCCCCTTTACTATAATTAATTATTTTAATTAACCCTTCGACGATCGGTACGCGATAAATCCTTTTTGGGCACCCGTTTGTATATATCAGAAACTGATCTAGTTCTTACGATGGTATCTGCATAAGCTCGAATTTCTATTACACCTACGAAAAACGAGTAGGTGGTTCGTCTGGAGCAGCCGATTCTTTAAATCTTTTCTCTCTAAGAAGACGCCACATAAACAGTAGGTAGATCGTATAATTCATCTACGCACTTTTTCTTCTGCAACCAACGAAAGAGAAGTGGGTTAGAGGCGCCGCACCCTGTAGATCGATTCGTGCCATTGAATTAGCTATATAGACTGATAAATTACGTATTCCTCTCTTTTTAAATCCTCATCCAAACTACTTATTACATTTGGTGTTTTTAACGTAAAATTATTCCGCGAAAAAACCGCTTCCATTCATTAGTCAATATCGTATAACACGAGCTATCCGGGAGGTCATCCGATTCCGTAATTTTTTACGCGAATTATCGATAAATCAACGGTTTCCGGTGGAATTTGTTGTTTTAAGTGAAATCGCGTATACTGTTACATTTTATCGTATCACTCGGGAAATATTCCGTGGTATTTGATAACTTTTAATATACGTTTCGATATTTGGCATACTTATTGACGCGATAAGTGTATAGAGGATGCTGATACAGAGTGCCGGACGAAATATCTCGTAAATATTTCACAAGTTACGAGAAATTCCTTGGTAATATGAATCGTGTAATTTTTTGGTAATAAATTCCAAACGTGACTGACTAAATAATCGGTAAGGTCGATGTTTGATTAATTAGCGATATTTAGGTAACCGTAATTCTTCAAATATCGCAGATAGGCAACATTTTCACATAATCTTTTTTAAACATCTTGTCAGTAAGAGTGAAAAAGATTACAAGGAAATTTTCCCCAATTGTAATATTAAACGAGATACTATAAAAGTTCCACTTTATTCAATATTTCCACAATTAATGAAATTATAGTCGAAAAACTGCTTTGTGAAATCATTTGAGCACCCCCTCCCCCCTACCAGTAGCAAGGAATCAACTTATGAGGCAAAATCTTGAAGATATAAAATTATAATACCACATCACACCAATAAACAGAATTTCTTTTTCCTATAAACGTATTTTAGTTTTGTCGTGTTATTATTTTCATGTAATAACATGAATAACGCGACGCATAACCATAAACGAGCCGCTACTCCATAGCGAGAAGTGCCAATAAATGCGCGCGCTCTCGAACTCATTATTTGAATCATTTTTTTCTCGAAATCTATCGATTTTTGAGTAATAGTTTTAATAACGTTTTTTGTTTAAAATCATTTAAAGATTATTTTGAAATTTTTTTAGGGTAAAAAAGACGATTTTTGTGGTAATTTTTCGCCTTGTTTTGCTTTTTGTAAATTTCATTTATTAAACCCGTGGCCCAGAGGGCAAGTTCTGTACATCGAATTTTCAAATTTAACCAAATATATCACATTTCAATCTTCATAAGATGAAAAAAATTTGAGATTGATCATCTCCGTGTTTTTAACGGTTTTTGTGATTTTTGACCACAGCTCCGTGGAGGCTAAATTTTGAAAAAAATATACTATAAGGGGTCGAAAATATATCGAAGAAATGAGGTTTGAAAAGTGTTCCAAGTGAGATAGATCTACTTGAAAAAAGGAAACCGTGTCAAAACGCCCTTTTTGAAGGAATAAAATTGGAGAGGGGAGGGGGGTGATTTTTTCACAAAAGCTCTTGTAAGGGTCCGTTAAGTAGCAAAATTTCAATTAATTACGCCAACTGTATAAATGTTTCTCGATGGAACCCATCTCCCACCCAAATATCATGAAAATTTGGACCCTGAGCAATTTGCATATTGATTTTTTGGTAGCTCACGTCGAGTGCTAAAAAAAAGTTACATGTTTAATTTGTCTAACTTCGATATCGAAGGCGCGACGAAATTGAGAAGTTTTCAATCTTTTGTAACTCTTTGAATTTTCGACTTCTGCGAATTTATCAAATAAGCTTTCTCGTGCCTTTTGTCAAGCGCTATGAAAAAAGTTGACGAATTCAAGCTACTTTAAAATTCAAGGAGTCACAAAGCGTCGAAAATTTCTCAGTTATACATATTATACATTCTTGCAATATCAGAGATGGATAGAATGTTGCACATATAACCTTATCCCAATTTTTCCCAACCTCATCAATCAAATCCACCAAACCTTGACTAAATTCGATAACCCCTCAAGCATACGTGTATACCTCCAAATTACTACTAGCGACCTTTACACCACCCTTTGTAAATCGCCACATTACCACGACATCAAAAACGACATTTAACTTGGCCCTTAAATCATCTCGTGTTTTAAATTAACTACGTTCCAAAGGCGCAATTGTTATCGTAAAATCAAACGTGTGCCAAGCCCCCGTAACTCGAGGTTGAAAAAAAAACAAAGGGAACAAATATTTATCGTAGGAAACGCCGACATCATCGGTATATCTATGAAATGACACGTAGACGCGCACCCACACCCCAAATACCCGACTAGACACGACGGATGAATTACGTTACGATTCGAGCGTAATGCGGGACACCGTTGTCCAGAGAAAGCTCGACATAAACAGGCCATATCGTGTATGTCGACATCGCAGGGATGCGATATTAAGCACCACCTATGGCGAAAATTTTAATTATATCAAATTGACGTTCGAACAATCGCCACGACGAGGGGGCGCGATGTAATTAAATGCTAAATGATCGTCGCGAAATTCGCGTGAGAAAGTCATTACGTACGCTATTTTCGGCGTAAAATTCCGCCACAGCGTCGAGAATACTTCTAAGCGCGTTAACGTCACCGATATGACAAAAGGTACGGCGCGGAAAAAGTATCCTTATGGTCGCTTATGAGGGGGCACGCACACGGTGACATGCTTTAATGCAGTTTTCATATATGCTTGATTGATGGCTACCTCCGTACATCCTCCTTCGCTCGACGTACATAAGCAGACAAAATATGACACGAATGTCATTTTAATGTCCATTTTATATACGATTTACGCGTCTAAACCGACCCCCGCATTCTCCGCAACTCGTGCGAGCCCGTGTAACGATATAATTTCGATAGATAGTACATCGAAAGCTTCGACGATTGTTTTAGATTATAATGGACGATTTATCTGATATCGAAATCTACGTCATGGTGCCCGTGTTGCCCTCTTGTCGAAGTTTTGTTTATAGTTTCCATGGTTTATATGCGTCGATATTACGGCGGAAAAAAGTAAATTAAATTTATACCATCTCGACATCGAATCCTCTGGTCTTACATTTTAACTTCAATAGGCTCGGGTACCTCCCAAGAGGAAAATTTACACATTGGCACATGACATGATACGGGCATACAAATGTCGATACCTTCCGAAGGCTCGGATCATCTTATAATACGAACCATTTCACAGGTTAATTCATTCAAACCCGAAATGGAATTTTTTATTTAAACCAATCCAACCAAAGTAGCATTGAAATTAATAAAATCACCGGCATCGTTGATGACAACTCAAATGGTATTAATTTAACGTCAAAGATAGAGGCATCTTCAATTTGCGGAAAATTTCCTCGAATTACCCACCAAGCGATACTCAAGGTGGAAAATTGGCTTTGTCAATGAAACCACCAAAGGGACTTTGTACCCACTCCGATATAATTTTTCATCGATGTAGCACCACGTCGAAGGTAACCACGCGAGAAGACCAAGTACCCGAAAAATGTAAATATTCAAATCACGCATATATGTGTATTGAATAAAAAAAAAGACCAACCTAGCAATAGGTCAAATACCTTGGGAAAATACGTTGCGATAAGTGAAGCGAAATAAATTGAAAACATCCCCGTATGTATACTAATACGAATGATACATTCATATGCTTTCGTCTCGTGCACAACTTACTTCCGTAATTTCACAGATTCGAGCAGTCTCGTAACCTGGTTGTATTTACATTTCCCTTTTTCAAAATACATTTGAAATTTCGTTTAGAAATAACAAGGATTTTTCGTCTTTCAAAATGGCATTACTGCGCGATAGAAAAACGTACTCAATTATTTGCCATATCGCGAGATGACACCATGGGTGAAATGGCTACGAAAAGTAGCATCATTTGGAATACATTAAAAGGCATTCAAGTGCTGTAGCTCCTGCGTGGTTATAGTTCGTAATGAAAGTTTAATTTTCCACCTGCATTAACCCGCTGTAACGGTGAAATGTTTCAGAAGACTCGTTCCCGAAAAAGAAGACACATTGGGATGCATCCTTCGAGGGAGTTTCTGTATTTTCTATTTTATTACATACTAAATAAATAATGCAACGATGACTAAGAAGCTTTGTGTAAATAAAATTTCCCTTCTTGATTGCTCTTCGAAAAAATTACCAAAGAGGGGAGTGAGAGGAGAACGTGAAAAAATAACATCAATGAAAAATGTATTCATTATTTTTTTCATTTAGTTTGATATCAATTTTTCTTCATTTTTTTACCAAAGAATATATTTTTGACAAATTTTAATCTCAAACAGACTTTTATAATAAACATAAATAATCAATTACTTAAAAAAAATAGTCGAACATTTTAAAGAAAAAATTAAAAACCAACTCCAGCGCTCAAACGTTTATTTTAATTCCTCGCTACGAACTAGTGGCTTCCCAACATCAACGAGCATTTGTGAACAGGTTGTTACTCGTGACAACGAAGGTAACGAACAACAGCGCTATCAACATGAACTACAAGGAAGTTGCTCAACGCCGCCGCGTTCGCTGTCGTTATTTCTCGCTACGTACTAGCGGCTTCTTAACATTTACGAGCATTTACGAACAAGTTGTTACTTGGAACAAAGAATGTAACGAACGATAGTTCCACTAGCGCGTGCTTCGTTGTTCCAAGCAACAACTTGTTCGTCATTTAGCAGGAAATATTATATCAGTAAGTCGTGAGAACATAGCGGAAAAAATTAGCTATCGCTTGCGCGCTTGTCTTAAATAATTTATTAATTTTTTTCTTGAAATTTATCAATTTTTGAGATATCATGAATATAAAGTTTTTTGTTCTAATTGACTTGTAGAATATTTAAAAAAAAATTTGAACTAAAAAACACAAATGTTGATTAGTTGTTAATTTTTCACGATAAATAAATTGAAAAATGAAAATTTCAAAACAGCTTCGTTTATTATTTAACCACCTAAAATACATTCAAATTATGAACGTATTTTCATTTCGCTTTTCCTTATTATGAAATCGAAATTACGAGCGATGAAAGGAGGAAAGAGTATGCAAAATACGTTACTAATTCTGTTTTCAATACTTCTCGCATATACATTCACATTGTACAACCCACGCGAGAAAAAAATTCCCTTGTTTAATCCATCATTTTATCGTGACTTTTGGTATTAAATGATAACCCAATTTTTCCCAAGCGCGAATTTGTCTGAAAAATTTACCCATTTCGTTTATTCAAAAAAAACTGAAAAAACACCCAAAGGCGGAAAACTATCCCGAAGAATTAATTAATTTAGGAAAGAAAAAATTACAACAATTTCATTCCTCGAATACGCAACAATACCGAAACGAAGAAAAAAAAAGGAACGTTGGAAACAAATCGCTACAAAACAAGATTCAGCGCGAATAAAAACAAAGAAAAAAACTCGTCAAATAAAAAAGGAAAATTCGAGAAATATTTCAGAAATAATTTACTTGGGAAAAAAACACGAAAAAAAATAACCTAACATAAATTTCGGGCATTTTATTCAATTTTTTCGTTTTGTCTCTTAGCCATTGAAATATTAATTGGCCTTTGAAATCAAAAGCTACAAAATACCATTTAGTTCGCTTTTCACGTGTATTTTCACGGTATCGTAGATTTTCCTGCAAAACGTTACTAATCCTTTCATTAACTTTTTTCGCGCTGATTTTCTTCTCCAGACGAGGTCGTTGTTTGACGAAGATTCCCTTAGTTAATTTATTAATCAACGAGTCGGGTAGAATTTGATTTTCTATTTCCTTATAACGCGAAAATTCCAATGACGAATTTTTTTCCCATTTTATCCAACGATAAGATAATAATCTCACGTATCTCGCTTCGTCATTTCGAAGATGATAAAATTCGCATCTACGCAGCACGACGCGACAGTGAAAATTGAGAAAATACGCGGTTGAAATTGCCCCAAGCTAAAGCACCGCAAGAATCTCATATTTGCGGAAAAAATGGAGCGTAAAATTTCGCCATATCGCAGGTTTAACATTTTGGATTAAAATTGTGCGTGTCGACGCTGTGATGCCGGACGTCGGCGAAATCCCGCAAGGGAATTTTTATATTACGTCGCGTCCGTCTGCGGTTTCCTGAAGTGACCAAAAATTTGCATACGAAATTTGAAATTCCATCTTCGTATACATAATTCAAACACGTTACCGAACAAAACGCCGCGTAATATTTTACCGCTTCGCCGGGAAGCTCAAAAAAATGGCCGGAAAGAGAAGAGAGAAATGGTAAACAGATATCAACGTTTTTATACGCGAATAAAATCAACTACGTGAATTTTTTATACCTCGGATCGTATTTCTGGCGTCGCGAAATGCTTCGTGCTACAAATGGAAAATGCTTATAAAAGGTACAAATTAAACAAACGTATCTAAAAGTAACTTGAAAAAATGTTTCGAAATACGAGTCCATCAACATCGAGGTATCTTCTTTCTACTCGTTTTCCTCGTTTTTTCAAACGAACTTAGAGTATGCAAATTGTATTCGGCCATTGGTCCATTTCATTACGCGAGATCGTCTTTCGTTCAAAAAACGGGGGGTTTTACCAATTACTCCGTTTTTCAAAAAGGATCCAAAAGAAGGAAAGAAACGTGAAAGGAAACTCAAAATGATGAGAAAAAAAACTGCCATAAAAAGATAAATCGGTCATACTCGTTCGAAAAAATGGAAATAACTTTACCCTATTTGGATTTCCAATGTGCCATGAGATGTGGCACTGTTGCCGAATCTACAGACGCGTGTTTATTCCAGAATTTACAACACCTGCTTTTTTCCTGCACGTTTTTTTCTCTCTTAGTTTTCTCTCTCACTTTACACTTTCAATTGCAGATGTTTACTGAAATAGGCTCGACGTGTTTCGGATACTTCAATTATAGGGCTTTTTCTCTCGGACAGCACCATCCAGGTAAAACGTTATTGTTTGGATTCGCGGAAGGATTCCACCAAATGGCAGGTTTGATTTTGTAATTAAAGTATTTTGCAGAAAAAGGATTTCTATCGAGGTTTCAGAAACGGTTGAAAAATAGCCTTCGAGATTATCTATTGTCCTAAGATGATTTAATTTTCCATTTGGTTTCATTTACATACGACCCTTTTTTTTTCTCTCGTGATACCTGTGAATTCCCCCTCCCCCCTCGGTCCCGCCACATCAACCAATTCTAGGAAAAAACTCCTGGAACGAAAGGACTTTCTCTGAAGATTATTCTGTAGTTTTAGTTACACGAAAATTTTGCCAAGACCATCCCTTCGACTTCAAATTTGAGAAAATCGTCATGAATTTTTTTCGTTTCAACCTCCTCCCTGCCTCATTAGCTCTTTCAATAGAAAAATTTCTCGAACAAAAGTTACTTCTTATAAATTATTCTATGATTTTAGTTTTCACAAGAATTTTATTTAGAGCAATTTTCGACCTCAAACTTGAGAAATAAGCTGGAAAAAATTTGAAAAATGATTTTTCTTCATTTTTACTTCCTCCTGCCCTCAACCCTCATTTCGATGAAAAAATTTCTCGAATAATAAAGGGTACTGAAAATTATTTTTGACCTCAAATTCAAGAAATGAGCCGGAAGAAATTGGAAAATGAACTTTTTTCTTTTCTATCCCCCCCTGCCTTATTCCTCGAATACTTTTTACCAAACTAGATTTTTCAATAATCGAATTAAAAGAAAATTGAATATAATAAAATACGAGGTTTCTCTTTCACCATTTGTAGTGTTGGACATATTTCTACAAACCTCGTTCATCTCACAAAAGTACAAAACAAAAGCTCAGAATAATTCCCAAACGTTCGTAAAATCAATATAATAAAATCATATTGCAATATGGCGCATTTTACCATGAGAAAAAAAACCACAACCCCTCGGTTCCGTTATCGGTCTCGATTTCAATCAGGTGACGAGACCTAGCCCCCTCGATCCTTATCAATCCTACAGAGACGATATAAATTTCGGAAAATTTCTCAACATCGATCACATATGAAAAATGTGAAAAAACCCTCGTCGACAGAATAATCCGAGGACGCATTTGTTCATCTCGGCACGTGTCAGGGGTACACTTGAATCGTCGAAATTTCCCATACTCACGATCTAGACGACAAGTACGCGTTAAAATCGTAATCGTAGAGGGATGGAATGGGGAGATACCCTTCTTTTCCCATAACACCTTGGGGATTAGTTGTCACAACTGTTGGAGATTTTTCGCATCTCGCTTTATCGCGCACACTCCAAGTACCACGTGTCGATTGCATCTGTTCGGAAGACGTAGGCTGTGTTTTTTTTTTCAAAGTCACGAATTAATGAAACGTTATATGGGTTGTATAATTTGTCTTATTCGCCTAAATAAAATACAGCTCGGGCTTATAATACGTTAATTGAAAGCATACTCGGTCTTGTCACTTATTCGAAAATTAACGAGTTGTTGCATGACGAAAGGTTAATTACTTTCTCGAATTCTACATACGTAACAATGCTCGTAGGTTTTATATACGCTCGTGGACATACTGAGGCGAATCATTTACCTAAATGATATAATTATCGCGGAGACATAGACAGCGTATTCGTATTTCAATACGGTCGAATTTTCTACGAATTTTAATCTCGTAATAGATTAATGGCTAATAACGAAGCATTAATTCCAGCTCTAATACGTTATTTCTCACGAACCAAGCTTTATTTTCACCAAAAGGGTAGCTTTTAAAATACCTCAAATGACAGGTAAAGCTTTTATACTCGATGCTTATTCAAATAACTCTAGTTCGATTTCCGGCTAAATTGTTTTTGCATATTTAATAGAAAATTCTCCGTATTTCTCCTGCGCAAAACTTACTCTGTGTCTTGAAAAACTTCAAACAATATGTAAAACCAGACATCTCGTGTGGATTAAAATCCGTTCTGTTTACCGAGTTTCCATTACTTCAGTCGAGTGAAAAGTTTATCTAACGAATCGTTCCTCGGCGAAATAATTTTTAATCGAGTCGAACTCCTTGTTTCGAGTCATCGAAATTTTAAAATATTCCGCAAGGAAACGAGTTTCTCTTCGGTGTGAAGTTTTTTCTATACTGCAAAGTTCTCCGAGGAATTCGTACTGTTTTGTATTAACTTACGTGCTCTTCATCCCCTCTTAATCGAAAGAATCGATTTTAAGAGAAAAAAAAAACGTTTTTTTTAAATTTGTGGTTAAAAAAATTGCTCTACAAAAATTTTAGTGATATTTGAAATTGTAGATTTATTGTAAAATAATTCGTAAGGAGGTTGCAGCTGCAGTTAGAGAGAGAGGGCAAGACCACCAAAAAATCTTTTAATTTTTAATTACTTTTATTTCAATGTTCAAGTCAAATATTTCCAAATTTTCGTCAAATTGTCTTTTTAAAAAAATATTTCTAGTGAAAAAAAAAAAAACATTTTTTATCCCTCTAACGACACCACCTTTACTTCATATTAAAATACATATTCCTCGGTATCTCGTTATTCGAACCCCAATCTCGAAAATTCCAACAGGAAACACACTTCAAGAATAATTAAAGAGAACTGACCATGCAACAATAGAACATCCACATCACAAAAATTAACACCTTTTCAACCCCTTTAACTAAATAACGCCTCGAAATTTGATACGTCTTGGTTCTCGATACAAAAATAAACCAAATATTTTCGACAATTATTCCTCGACACGATTTAGGGATTAATTCGAGCAATCGTATACATATTTCCATAAATCATCATTTCGCTGCTGTCCCATTCAAACCACGTGTACGATATTAGTCCTCCATTTTTTTTCCACGTATTCCTTCTTTATACAAATGCTCGCGTATGAACTACCACATAATGTAGGGAAACCGAAGAGGAAAAAAAACAACCTTCTTACGTAGAACGTGAACAGGTTAATGAGCAAAAAAACGTGACTTTGAGAGTAAGAATCACAGAGAGGCGTTTTGTAAACTGTACCTCTGGAATAACATTTCCTTTAAAACTACCATACGCAGCTAGAAAGAGGTAAAAAGCACGTCAACTACATACTAATAAGCTGCCCACCTGTTCTTCGCCGTATACATTCTGACAGGTGATTAGTTTCGTCGAATGGAGACATTTTTTTTACATCGTTTTAACCTTTTCCTTTTAACTTTTAATTTGTGTAGTTTGTTTCGCGTTCTGTAGGATTTAAAATACTAATTTTTCCATATTAATAATCTTCGGTCCTGCAGGAAACCGGAGGGTATGTCGTAAATAATCATTTAAATACTGCCATTGTTACTATAAGGTTAATTGGATTTAATACGAAATTTATTTTCGATTGGGATCTCCTTCTGTAGTATTGTCTTCTAATGAACTTAACGTTTCACGATCCGTACCTAGGTTGAATTATTATATCGAGGGATTAAAAAAAGAAATCCCTGTACATAAACACCAGTACATCATCGACTACACCTTTGTACGCTTCACAGATCCGCACCCTTTTTTAACACCTTTATAAGCTCGTTAAATGATAAACGATTCTCTGCGCAGTATCGACAAAGATGAATAAGTAATCAAAACTTGGAAAAATTCCTCAAAATTCGAAATCCTCCAAAAAACCTAAATTCGTAGCCGAACAGATCACGAATAGTTTCGCTTTTATTCATTGCCACATCCGGAGGTGATCACTTTCCAATACTTTCATCTCTTCTTGCTCATTTCGGCGCATAATTCACAACACGTTAGAACGCGCCCGCCAGCTACGGTAAAATTCACCAAAAAAGTATTATAAACCAATAAATTCCAACCTCTGGAAATCTACAACTCTAATGACGATATCTCTTCGAGGGCTGTTCCATTAAAAAAAGCCCATCTCGTTGCAAAACCAGTCAAATTAACATCGATGCAGCCATTTAAATCGCATTAAAAAAAAACCTCTTCTCCAAATACACCGGAGACATGTTTAAAAAAATAGGAAAACGCCCCTATTATTGAAATTCACCGTAATCCGACCCTCTTGCGAAATCGGAAAACTTTATAGGTATACCATCAATCCCTCAACGTAGTAGCGGATTAACAAAGGGGTAAACTGCCATTAATGGAATTCGCAGATAAGATGTTTTCTTCAAATGGTAACTCTGTGTTGGTTAAAATGCATTTCGTCGACTTAACCCCAACCTAGGCCCCGTCGCTAATTCCGGCCCCTACGCTTTGCCGTATTTAGAAACATTTAAACAGTTCCTCTTGAAAGTTACTTGCACGCTCCGAGCTCAAAGGATCCTCGAGACTACGGTGCTATTGATACGACGTATTCTTTTCACGTAATAAAAACATTTTTAACGTTGGGCACCTACTATAACGTATACCACGTTTACGACCTCCCCCCTACGCGCTTTTCAGCGCCGTTTACAAGCCCCCAGACGATTTCGAATCGGCGTCCCCCCCACTTCCTGTGCTACGGCTCGTAAATCGAAAACGCATAAAATTTCGCACGTCCGAGTACAACCCGATGTCTCGTGATGAATGTTAAAATCGACCTGCAATTTAATGTTTTACAGATTATGTTTTCATTTCGAAAGGGTTGTGGTATTCGCAAAGAGATGGGAATGTAGAGTGAGGGGAGAGGAGGATTTGAATACATCAGCCTTAGGTACATGAAAGTAAGAATTAACTGTTCTATATGCTCAAAAATACCTCTAAAACTACATTCACAAAATAAGTTAAAAAAAATATTGACCTTGGTTCATTTCTCAGGGAATTTTCGCGCAAAAATTTCAGTTGGTAGCACTGATGGCTTCAAATTCACAAAATAAAGCCACGAAATCGAAAAATTTTCAACTGGAAGACGATGGAGTATAGTTACCAGGGCACTCAATTTATCTTACTATATTTTATCAACAGATCAGTGTTACCACTTTGTTAAGTGCAAGTTCATTTTGACCATTTTATCGATATCTGTTCATATTTAGGGCCACATTTTAGCTTTTTTTAACGATATAAGTTCAAATTTGAATAACGAAGTACTTTCGATGATACAACTTAGTGGTTAGAGTGGGGATGACCGTGAATCAAAATTAGGCCAAGTCATTTTTTTTCAAAAGAGGGAGTGAAGGAAAAAAAAAAGCGAAAATAGTTGAAACTTGAACCAATCAAAAGATGATCAAAAAATGAACATTATACCCAAAAATCAGCCTCCTAAAATATTTAGGAGGGGAGAAAATCGTAATTAAGTTATTTATTTGACCTTGAAAAATTTTGTGTCATCACGAAAGCCTCCTCAGATTGACTTGGGACGTCATTCCTTAGTATGTAGAATGTATACGTACTGGGTACTCACAAAATGCGGAAATTTCAACCCGACAGCCTCTCCCACCGCTATTAATTTTGAAAAACATGATTTTTTGGTCATTTTCAGGGGTTTTCAATTTTTTGTTGTCTTTGCAGCTTCTTCGAATTGACTCAGGATGTCGTGCTTCGGCAAATATATTCAGTGCATGTCCATGAAATGTCTTTTGGAGGTTCGGACTTTTCAGCCCACCCCTGGAATTTTTTCCTAAATAAATATAAACATTGATATAATTTTACCACCTTTTCGCTTTTGCTGACGAAACTGAAAGTTATTTGTATCGTGAACCATATTCCAGGATCGTTTAACTGGTGATTTATATCAACCCCTTCACCCCTTCCGTTTATTTAATCACCTAACAAGCATTTTATTACGAAAATGAAGAAGGAGGGGGATCACATGGGTTTAAAATCGAGTTTAATTATCGATCGTTTATTGGTCTCTTATCAGTAATCCTTCGTTCGGTCATTTCAGCTCATCTGCTCGCTCATTCGACTACCGAATTAAACAAACACCGAAAGGGAAACTGCAGACAGGAGGTTGTAGAAAAATTTAAACTCGTTAAAAAGCCTTTTTATTACACGATCTTTAGTAAGTGGTATTAAAAAGACGACCCAGAAAGGAGAAAAACCTACAGAAGGCATACGCTGCAATATCGAAACCTGACCAAAAATTTTATTACTCTTGGGAACGAAGACGGCGCGGTACTCGAGTACGCTACGACCATCAATACCGATTAATAAAAATAAACGACGGGCTATAAACTTCTTACGTACTCATTTATTTTAATTAACCGCCTTCTTAGTATCTAATTGTAATAAGAGTATGAAATTCCAAACTTGGGCCGCATGTGAATTGAGAAAAAATTTCAATCAATATAGCGCGTCTACTTGAGCTAGATACGGTGAAAGGTAAGAAACACGCACATTTTACAATATTACGCATTCGACTCGATAACGTCCTTAACCTTTTGTGTAATCGTCAATCTCGTAATAAATCGTAATTTATCGTCGATCTTTTAATAAATTACGCGACTCGGCGCTTAGAAATTACAACCGAAAGGTCTTTTGATGGAAAATGTAAAAAACACGACAAAAAATACCTTTTCCTTTCGCGTTATGTATCTAGGAAAAAAACCCACAGACGTGATCGTATATAGGTACGATACATTAATTAACCAAGTTTAGTACAAATTTCAAACCGCAGCGAGCAATTTAGCGGCGCAAAATTCGCTACAATCGTTAACGAATTTATGACATCTGCATAAACAGTTGTCGGACGATGCTCCAGCGGTACGAAACAAGCAGGAAGCAAAAAAACCGCGCAGAAGGGAACTGATATTAAAAACGCGTCATAACGGATTTTATTACCCTTTTGCGCAAACACTGTTTGTACTATTGAGTACGCCGGGAGTTTTTAATATAGCGCATGAAAAATAATATTTCCACTATGATACGTTTTAAATTGCAATTTCTGTTTTAAGTAGTCATTTCGGTTGTGTATTTACCGACTATACTTATATTAAAATTTCAACCGCATGGTTTACCTACTCTCGTCGAATACGAATTGAAAAAAATACAAAATACGTGATACCGGCTGAAAAACCCTTCGCGACAAACCGTGTTTTACGCCGACGTCGCTCGAAGCGTCACTCAAAAATAAGCAAAGCGTCGTGGACCAGGCTAAAATATGCCAAAAGCTATGTCGAAGTTATGTTTTACAAAGAAAACGCATTTCATAAACTAATACTCGTATGTACTTTAAATCACAACGGTCCCCTTCTTTGGACCCTTTGTCGTGCGATTTAGACTATCCTCGAGTACGTACTTTTCAACGCGATCGATGTACAGTTGAAATTTTTTACACTTTTTCACTGTATAAATTTTCAACCACGTATGCGACTTTTTTGTACGTTTTTCGAGTAAAGGAAGAGATCCGGGTTCGCGTTTCCTTAGATTTATAATGCTCCTTTGACACGTACGAGTATAGTTTTCGCAACATCGAGTAAAAAAACAGCCTGTATTTAACGATTATCCCGTAAAATGTCCGATTTTTTTTTAAAGCGATGAGTTATTTTTCTGTGGAAGTGAATGTGAGAGGAGAGAGGGGGCGTAGGTGATCGGAAACTGTGTCAAATTTCTTCGAAGGTTATTTATTGTGAAAGCGTGGTTTCGTCACAAAAACGAAATAACCGTTTAGAAGGATTTTTTGGGCGAGTTTTCGTTTCGAAAGAGGATTTTAGTTGAGGATATTGTGACTGAATTGATGTCAAGAGAGGGGAAGAGGCGTTAAAGTGAGCTAGTTTGGATCTGGGAGTCGTTAGGATATTAATTTGTCGATTTTAGGGCGTCTTTTGTCTACAGAGTGTTCTCATAATTTCGGGCAATCCTGTCAAGGTCAGTCGCAGCAGCTCAAGTTACACAGATGTAGCAGAGGTTGCCTATCATACAGCCACAAGGTAAAAAAATTGTTAAAAAAAGTTGGCTCGTTAATTTTATCTTTAGTTCAGCGGCAAAAATCGATAAAGATGCATGAAAAAAATGCAGGAACAAACATATTTTTTAGGAAATTTCCAATCACTGAACCCCCCCCCCACATTTTTCAAAATTTTCAAACAAGGTCCCATTTCCCTCAAAAATAATTAACAACAAAAAAATATTCTGTTGCGTATTAATATAATTAGAATCTGCAAGCCAGAAAATTGAAATTTTTGCGGGCACATAATAAAATTACTTTTGAGTGCCATTTTTAGGGATAAATCGAAGAATAATTTTTTTTTCGAGAAAACACTTTTCAACATGTTTAAAAAATTAATAATAAGAAAAAACTTCGCATGCAATGTACCGAAAAAATTGATAGTTTTCGCGTAAAAAAATCTTGGAAAATCGCGAACGTACGCCCGTCAAGTTCATACCGCCCACTATTTACTAGCGGTAGATGTGCGCTTACGCGTCACAACCGCATTAGCTCAAAGCCCGTCGAGTCAATACCGCCCACTGCGTTCTAGCGGCGGATACACGCTCACGCGTCACAACCTCTTTCTTAATCGAACGTCTGTTTTTTTGAGCTAACGCGGTTGTTACGCGTAAGCTTGTTACTGCCGCCAGTACGTAACGGGCGGTATCGACTTGACGGGCGTAGGTTCGCGATTTTCCAAAATTTTTTTACGCGAAAACTATCGATTTTTTCGATAAATCGCATATGAGGTTTTTTTTTTTTATTAATTTTTTAAACATGTTGAAAAACGTTTCTTTAGAATTTTCGCTAAAAATGACACCTATTCCGGTACTCCCGATCACCTCAAATAATTTCCCACCGATACTAAAAACACGGTGAATTTCACTATCCTGGATCTACATCGTTACCGGGTTCTTCACATCTATAAACCTACACAGGTATTTCGGAATCAATTAAACATTCCACGTAGCTCGAGATACACCTCAGATAAAGCTTATTTCCTGTTCGTGCGGTATGATTTACCGAGCATACGCGTACCTCGGTAAAAGACACCTATTTTCAAAACACTAATGAAAATTTTCCATCTGCGACGAGAGTGGTCAAGGAGGGAAAAAATTTTAACGAGAAGGTACACACCATTGACACCTCGTCTACGTGGTTATCGCGATAAAAGACAACGGCTGCGACGTGAACGTGCTACGACGCGGTTATCTCAGCAACCATCGTACTCCGGGTTTAACAAATGTTTTGACAAATCAAATCGTCTTGGAAAGCGAGGCGGAGCGGTATTAATTTTGTTGGTTTTAGCCGGGTGTTGCGAGATCGCTGTTCGGGTTAATTTATGGCCTCGTGAGGATACGCACGGTAAATAAGCGCCAAGTGCATGATGGATATCACGTCGCCGCACCTCATCGCACCTTTCGTACGCAGATATGATGTAATATGTCGTGTGTATATCAAGGTGCTCCGTGTACATTTCCCATGTTCTTGTTTGATTAAAATGCCCCAAAAAATACCATAAAAATACCGAACGTAATCGAATTCCGAATTTTGCCTCTGACATGACGTCACGTTTAAATTTTACATCACCTAGGACGTTTTAACGACTAATCGATAAAGTATTAAAAATTCGTATTGTTTCCAATATCCTTTTGCAAATTATATACCAACAGAACAATAGAGCCTATTACGTTGATCGCGTCTACACACGATTGGATAAAAACGTCTTTTTATCGAAAAAATTAAAAATTCTCAGACGTTGTTAAAAAGCGATACGACTATCGTCAGACAATAGCACGTATTTTTATTCGCTCGGGCGAAAGATTTTTTACGATAATTGTCCAACGATTCCAAGTTTACATAAATTTCCCAACGTATTGATGAAGGTTATTTGTTATACGGCCAAAGAAAAATACAAAAAAGGGGCAAAAAACTACCGGACAACTTCTACGACGTGTAGCAACATAAAGTAAATTTATTTACATTATAGTTTCCCCTCTCCTCTCTTCAGATTTTTCATATATTTCGAAAACATTTTTATTATTGGTCATGGCAAATATTTTCGTTTTTTTTTTCCATTTCGCCGCTGCTCGTGAAAAGGCAACGCGACAACGCCAAGTTTTCCGGGGTTTGACCTCTATAGTCGTTCGTCATTTTTCTAAAATAACGATTTACTCGCTTGGAAGGAAATTTTTTTTATATAAAGACCACGTATATAGAAAGTCTCTCTATTACTAAGAAAAAATATTCGCAAATAAAGTTCTTTTACGATCAAACATGAATCTGTTTTCGCTCCGGAACCGTATAATACCGTGAAAAAAACCAAATTCCATATTTTACGCGTTTACCTCGTTTTTTTTGACGAATTTCCCGCAACGAAAAGATACTATTGAAAGTTATGAACGAGAATTTTTAAGGTTAAATTGTACGTATGTCGAGACGATTTTTATTTAATTGGTAACACTGTTTAGATTCGATATCGAACAGATGTTGTTCATGAAGTCTCCAAGTTCTATATCTCTTTAAATATGCAAGATAAATTATATTTGTAAATAACTCATTTTGTAGTATTAATGAAATCATTTAATATCATTAATATACAATTTTTGACTACTTTCGATATTGAAAGAGTTATGGCGCTTTGAAGCCTTAAAATTTCGATAACTCCTTCAAAGTAACGGGTATGCAAAAATTTTATGTAATTTTTTTATAGATATTGATCAATACTATAAAATAGGTTATGTGAAGTTTTTACCTATCTTTGATATTTCAGGAAATAAATCGTTTTCAAATTTATCAGGCCCAATAATTCGTTAAAAATCAGAAATAGGTAAAAATAGCATATAACCTATTTTACATATTTTGAGAAGTACTTCTAAATAGGTTATATACACTTTCTACCTGTCTCCAATATTTCAAAAAATATACAATTTTGAAAGATTCAAAGATCAATAATTCCATCATAACACAAACTAGGTAAAAATTACAAATAACCCACTTTTTAAATTTCACCTGATACTACCCAATACGTCACAAATTATTTTTCCCATCTTCTACATTACACGACCTACGTCACGTCTAAATTTTCAATTCGTTCCATTGGAAAATTCGCCCATCTCTTTTGCCTCACCATCCAATACAGATTCCGCTCAAACATCCAAAAAAAATCCGCACCCAGGAAATAATTTTGGCAACCTCTCTTGGCCGAAATTTACCCGTGGTCGATTTCAAATTCAAATTTTCGAGGTGCAGGACATTCTGGTAATTTATAACGTATTAACGATCTCTCGTTTCCTGGATTCGTGCATCTAAAGATGCTCACCGCGTATACAAGACGACGTCGGCTAATGGCGTTAAAAATACTAGTCCATTGTTACGACGCCCTATTTGGCCTTTCGGACTATTATACAGCGCGAAAATTCAAATCTTTATTGCGCTTAAACTTTTTACAGCGCATAAAATCCCAACACGACTTTGTCTTTTTTCTAATAACTTGGCAATTGTAATTTTTCCAACCGAGTCGCGAGGCTGCATGCTATGCTCGCAAACTGAGCTCAATACGTAACACAATAAATGCATTCGAGGTATTATTTTTACGATACACGAAACCTTTCGCGTTTCGGATATGCAGAAAAAAAAGGGTCAGTGATCTGTGGCATTTTGCAAAAGCTTTATTCGAGCGAATGTGCCGGTAATAGAGTTGAATCGTCTCGAGTGCAGTACATAATTTTAAATTACCGTCGTAATAGTGTGATGTTGTTAAATGAATCATATTGTTAAATGGTACAGCCCGAAAGGTGCACGACGAAGGGGTTAAGTAAACTTGGCAAGTTTTTATTGCCGATATAACTTTTTTCTTCGAACATGTATTATGGAAAGACTGGCGAAACAATGATGCAAACTTTATCACCGCTTTTTCTCTGCACATCCAAGTTTTTCGTCTATAAAACGATATATACAACCGAAGTGTAATGTTTTACATGAATTTATTCCCCTCGCCGTACTCCCCCTTCCATCTACCTCAAGTATTTTAAATTTTATACCATAAATTGTTAACGTAGCGTATAATAGATGTTTGTAAATGAATTACGAATTGTATGTAGTATTTGCTTGGTAGTAATATAAAAAGATATACCGGAGGAGGTCGCTAGATAAAATTTCTTTTTCGCCATAGATCTACATAATTTTCTACGTCAATAAACTTTTTGCTAGTTTGCCTTCTTGCCTGTGAAGTAAAGCAAACAGTATTTTAGTTACGATATATAAGCAACTCGCGTATACGACTTTCCAGCAAGAACCACTAGCGCGGAAATTCGCCCTCGAAAGATCGATTTTAAAGGCCAGCAAGAAACCATCGCCGAACAAATATTTATAATACGTTTTCTAATGAAACGTACAAATTCGCTAGATATTTCAATCATTTAGAACCATAAAAAATTAGACTTCCCTATGTATAATTTATACGTATAAAAAATTAATTTACCAAAAGAATGTTTGAGATTTCAGGTATTTTTATCGTTTCCCCTACAAATATAAAAGGGTTGGCGTAATGAACATCCGTAGATTTTCATAATTTTTTTTTTAAATATACAAATACGCAAAAAAATGCTTCATAAAGCGGGTAATTTTTTACGAATGACCGAAGTGGATTTATTAAAAATGTATATTGATTGCGGAAAATATGTTTGGTATTGCGAGCAAGCCGAAACCTTTTGTGGTTCGCTGACCAACCCTTTCGCAACGATGATTCAGTATTAAACAGATTAATATTCGACGTAGCAGGCGCAAATTGAAGAATTATATGGTCGGCAATTTTTTTCAGTCCCTCTTCTTCGTTTAAGAGCTTATAATAAACGGCCAGTTTGGCTCGGAAATTAAAACACGTTTTTTTTTCAATTAATTATAATCTGATTTTTTTAAAGGATTGTCGAGTAGTTTACAGTTTTGTATTTTTTTTCAATTATTTTTCGGACTTGTTGACGCGGATGGGGATTTCGATTCATGGTAGAGGAGAAGAGAAGAGGAAATAGAAAGAAATTTTTATCGGTTCGAGGAATTTTGTAAATGAATTTTACAATTTTTGTAACACTGTTTACTTTGTAAAAATGTTGAACGTAGCAAACATAGGTGAAAATTTTTACTTGTTTTTTTTTTTTCAATACGTATTAAACATTTTTATAATTATTCATAAAATTTACAAAATTTTGCCATTTTTTATAAAATAAATGATCATTAAATTTATGTTTTTCGTTAAAATTTGCCATTTTTTAAATTTTGTTAGAGAAAAAAATTCAGAAAAATGTTTGCTATTGTTTGGGTAACTCTGAAAACACGGGGTTACTTTGAAAAGTGATTTCTACGCGAAATTCAAGAGGTTTGCCAGGATATAATAATTTTTGGTCTGCCGAATTTAGAGCATGAAGACTTTCTTTCTTTCCTCTTTGAGAGCATATTTTATTCTAAAATATAATTTTTCAAAGAATTTTCAATATTTTTTTCGATATTTCATTTTTTTACAATTTTTGAAGAATAAAAAAAAATTGTGAAATTTTGATCATTTTAATGAGTAGGTATCTTTATTTTGAGACGTCAAAATTTCGCCCTTAAAAATAACCCCCTCCCCCTTCCACCAACATATTTCATTCTAAAGCACATTTTTTCAAAAAAAAATTCTATTGAAACTTTTGGCAAAAAAATACACTACTTTGATTTTTAGATCTGAATCTCGATGATTTCACGTCTCTTGCTTTATTTTAGAGGACTAAAATTTCGTGCTTAACATCCCCTCTCCCTCCTCTAGACCTCTTCACTACGTCAAATAAAATCTAGTCGGCTTAGATTGACGACAGAAGCTTCAAACGAAAATCCACTGTTACCAACCGATTAACCAATTTCCCCGTCTCCAGCTCCTCTTATCTAGTCAACCTGCTCGACGTTAATTAAGATACGACGACGCCTTCTTTAAACCACATAAAAACGCTACGAACCCCTCGACTTTATCGTCGATTTATACGTCCAACGAAAAAGTTTCTCGTCTCATTACACATCGAATAAAATTTTACGATACGTATCGCCCTTCATAACCGAAAAATCCCCAGCAGGTGAACGCGCTGGAATATCTTTTCATCGATAAATTATACGCGTATCGTACTCGGTTTTCGAAACGTTTGTTCGCCCATAAAAAGAGACCATAGCAGTCAACTCGAGCAAATAACTAGTTTCCTGGATACTCGGAGGCTGTTGGTTTGTATTGACGCGATGTCCATTGTTCGTCGTGTCTAGGCATTTGGTCCATCATAGCAAACACACATGCCCTGTTGTCCACCGGATAAACGACCGTTCGAATCTGACATAGGGCGAAGGTAAAAATCTTTTGTTGCTTGAGAGGGTGTTCGAATTAGCATTTATAAGACGACACAGTAGTCGTGGCTTTGTATGGATATCGGTAGCATTTGGCGGACCTGTTTTTATAATAATTGGAACGAATTTGAAAGAGGCTCTCGATAAAAATTCATCTTCGTTGGAAATTCATTCGGAAAAATAACCATGAACACTTGAAATTTGAAAATGCTACCGAAGAAGGTGAAAAAAAGTTTACATTTTAATAATTCCAATTTCCAGGTCGAAAAAAAAGTTACAATGGCTAAAATGTCGCCGTTTCGAATCCATAATTCATTAGCCTCTTTTTTCACAATCCTTTCGGGACATACGCTAAGTCCGATTAAACCCGAAGCAAAGTCCAATTTATCAATAATTAAATCTCATCCGTTGAGAGCCTCGTGCTTCTTTTTCGAGAATCGTCGAAAATTGGGAACTTCTAATCACGTGTTTAATTTATTAGCCCTTCGCGCCGGTTCGTCCTTTTCTCTTCTATAACGCTATTGACAGCTCAACAAGTTGCGTTAGTACTTTGACCCGTCAAGTTTAAACCAATGGATACGAGACGAGCCGGCCGAAGACGATTTTGACCTTAAACAGAACAACTTCTTATATACGCCCACTTAAGAGTGCCTACAGTAGAGCCGGGACAACCCGTTTATCGGGAGCTCTAATTCGCAGTTATTGCGCCGTGTTTCTAGGTAATTTTAATATTACATCTAAGCGCGTTATTTACACACACACGCACACATAGCCCCCCTTTTTCACTCCATCTCGACGTCCGGACTCCCCGACATACACCCAAACCAAGAAACCAGTTTTCCAGTCGGAATATGTTGATTGGAGTTTAGTGGTTTTTATGTATATAGATATAGGTTCGTCTTCAACCCCCTGCCCCTCGACCCCATACTTCTCTACTTCTATACACTCTGGCTGCGCGTTTACCTCGTATATTACTTCTTTTTACACAATCCTGTTTTTCAAGAATACGAGTATACTCGGCCAGAAGAAAATATCTTCGACTATTCTACTTTTATGTTTTAAGTGACTTCTGCATAAGGGGTTTTTAAAATGCGATCACGTCTTTGGAAAAACTTTTAACGACAATGCCGCCGTTCTTCTATAAAACGTTGGGGAATTCGATATCATTAAATCGAACAAATTCGACGAACGATGCAAAAAAACAAGTCAGCGGTACGATTGAGCCGCTACATCTCTTTATCTCAAGGTGCATGAGCGAAATGAGAAACAGATAATTTTCCTTTCGCCTTTGCAAAAAAAAAAAAACGCGCTCGTCCTATGGCGAAAATCCACACGTTTTCGTTTCGCGTCGACGATATGGCCGCTTCAATTTTCTGTCTCGCTGGGACGCGTCGACCTAAAGAGATTTTTAAAAAGGTTTTTTCCAATATTCGAAAATTTTTATTGAGAAAAAAAAATTTACATGATACGTGATATCGTCGTGTCGTCTCGATAAACCAACTATATACGGTAATTTGCATTTTTTTTAAAGCTTTTATTCTTTCTCCTTTTTCAGTGTTTTTACCGCCTGCTCTTTTTTTTTTCAACGCGAAACGCGAACGCGTTTTCTTTTCGTGTCTTTTTTTTATATCGCTTTTGTGTTGCGGAAAATTTAATGAAAGAGATTATTACAATTTAAATTTCTTTTTGACGTGAGAGAATAAAAAATAGCGAGAATAAAAGCGTAAACACCAAATCCCAAAATTTAATAGACGCTTATCTCTTCTTCTTTTTTTCGTTTAAATAAAAATAAAAAAAGGTAAGCAAAGAGGATAGTTTGTAACGGGAATTTATACATATTTTTTTACCTTTGAAAAAAGCGGATTTTACTTCGAAATGAAAGCGATTGAAATTATTTGTTGAAAATGTTCCACCTTTTGACCTTAATTTTGGGCAGAAAAAGCGAAACGTGATTTAACTTGATGGAATAAAACCATCGATTCATATTATTTACGATGAAATGTAAAGCAAGAGCGGAGGGGAGAAGGTGGCATACAAGATTGATTTAAGTTCATATAATAAATTATTTTGGGGTGACTTTGAATGAATATGATTACTTTGAAATGTTAGCCAAAAAGAGACCTGGCGGGTAATGTTGATTAGGGTGCAATTCACTGCTCAAAGTTACCCTGAACTGTTCAAATAACCCCTAAAAAATATTGACTGTCGAAAAATTATTCGAAAAAAATCAACAAAATGATAGAAATACATAATTAGTATACAATTTTTTTCAATTGCATAAAAGCTTGATTTGTTATTTTTAGAAAAAAGTTTAATATAAAAGTTTTAAAAAATGAAAAAAAAATGATTTATTCCTCAAAAAAATAAGACAAAACAATTTTAGTTTTTATAACTTAATGATTAAGAGCAAAAAAATCCAAAAAAAAATCACAAGATTATTCTAATTTACAATCCATAACTCTGAATTGCTCAAAGTGGGGAGGGGAGGGGGTTGGTAATATTGACACTGCAGAAATTTTTAAAATTGAGGTGGAAATTAATTAAAAAATGATGAAAATTACAACAGCGAAAATAAAATCTTGTACACAATTAAAAATCATACTCATCGTTGAGATATCTCCGTCCATTTAATAAACAGAAAAAAAACAAAAACTCGTATAAAATTTCTACAACAAAAGCCCATCGAATTCTTGCACGAAAATCTAAAATTAAAAACTCTTAATTTTCAACTAATCAAAAAAAAATCTCTACAACCCTTCATCAACAACCCTCGAGCAGCCACCAAACTCTCATTTACACACCCTTTCATCCCAACTCCCTTTTCTTTTCGTCTCGCATCCATCTCGGGGCATCACATACACGAGGCCACAACTCGTCGAATAATTCATATCTCCTTAGCATTTCCAGGTCACCGGAATCGACCATGTAAACCCAACGAAACATATTCGATAAACATTGAACACTTTATTCTAATGCACTAGAGTATTTTTCCAGAGTATAAACCATCCCTCGCTTCACGATGGTAAAAAAAAACAAACAATTCTAGTACGGATAAAAATTGCATTAGAAAAATCGCCATCTCGTAAAACGAATTCCGCTATTCGTTGAATTACCCGTCGCTAACGTCGAGACCAATACACGTGTATAAACACGCACACATACGCGATTCGAATCCTCTTAAAAAATTTCAACCCTGCCACAGCTTCCGATACATTTACTCAATTATTCATCGCGTATACCGAGTGAGCGAGTTTTGTAAAAAAGGCTAAATTTAATATTAATGGAAAAATTCCATTTGAGTTCTCAGTGTACGTACGATACAAATACGAAATAATTAGAGGCCTATGGTACCCCGAAGCTAATATAAATTAGAGCACCGTTCGGTCAGTTTGAATCTTCAAGATGGAGGAAAAAAACGAGGCTTAATTACCGAACAGGTGCATATTCAGATAACCAGTTCATTGTAGGTAAGGATTGGTAATCGATTTTTATTATTTTGTGTATCTCGGTATTCGTTCGTTGTTCATATTCCGTGTTGGGTAATTTCACCTACGCGGACTTGCCAAGTCATCGGAGTCCGGAGAGATCACGATGATAAGTATTTTTATAACGTCATAACAACCTTTCATATGTGACAACTTTGCTACTTCACCAAGGAGGATTTGGCGCCTTCCAATGTCAACCAATATTCCGCATTCTTCGTACTCTCGATCTCATTAAGTATCGGTACACTTACCTGTAAAAAGAAAAATTAGTGTTACATTAAAAAAGAATAATTACGGGGCATCCAGGTTAAAGACCATTAACCACGTATCTCTCGAGGGCCAGAAAAAAGCAAGGTCATTTATATCAATGTCGAGCTAATTCGAGAGCTATACGTTATCGATACCGAACAAACCGCAATCTCGATAGGGTCCAAAAAACCGCCATAGTTCGATTACACCATCACCCTTCAGATATCCCTCACAAACAAGTGAATTTGCACCAGCGAACGCTATTTTTTTCCAAGTACGCTCTTAACACATGAACATTACACAATGCATATACATAGATCATACAACCCCGCCGAAGGGAGGTGAGTATAATCGAATTACACATACATGAATCGAAAAACACGCCAGATGTTTATGAAAAGTGAATAAATTCGAGTGTCGCACGATCAACGTGTATACTCTTGGGGATTATACACGTGGTTTTTTTCTTTCATTCGAGTTTTTTTCCACCATGAAGTTTCGCTTTTTTACTCAGCAAAAAAATTATCGCCGGTAATTGAAAATATTTGCATTTTTTCTCATCGACCAATCTGTTTATACAAATGCACCTAAGCTGCATCAATCGGTTAATAAAAAACTGTAATTTTTTCTCAAAATTACCATATCCATCGAATGAGGTTAATTCCAACACCGCAAAATGTTTTAACGTCATTGTGGAATAACATAAAAAACTTGGTGTCTCCAGACTCATCTACACCAGAAGCTGACTCGGCGATAACGCGATACTATTGACCAAAGCGTACATTCGAGTTACGCTTTTCAATCATATTATATGAAAAGACAAAATGGCGTATTTTCTGCATCTTCTAACTCGTCCAGTTATTCACCTTTTATGTTTAGTACGGTTCGAGGTATTGTTTACATATAAACGACGCGACGTCTTTTTTTTCCTTTCGAATACGTATATACGCACATAGGTAAAAAAAAAGTACGCAATATGCTAATTCAACTCTTCAGTCTGGATCAATGAACTTCGAAGGTATTTCTTTCTTATATTTCGCTCGCTTTGCTAAAGATTGACTCGAACGTTTAAAGTGGCCTTGTTTACTGACTCGTGGCATTTTTAATTTCATTTTCATACGATAAGCTCGAATTTCGTAGAGCAGAAGTTTTTCTATAAGAAACCATAAAAATAGAAGATTTAATTTCACAAAAAATCGATTTTTAATTGTTAATAAAACCTAATTCTAATTACCGTTAATTCGATTGTTATATTCGCCACGTTTTCGTTTCAATTATTCAAAAATACTGAGAATTTATTTTTCAGAAGTCCTGGCATCGAAACTTTGCTCATTAATGCTTCGAATAATACGAATTCGATTATTATATCGAAGACAATAGACTTGAACAAAGGTATTACTGCGATACTTTGATGTTTTTTTTTTTTTTTTTTTTGAAAAAGAAGAGATACTTAATCGACGGTATTATATTGATAAGTATGTTACTTCTGAACATTTTCAAAATTTCTAAATCTTATGAAATAGAAAAAGAAACTGTTTCGGTATCGACTTTTATAGCTTATTTGATAAAAAGACACGAGGCTTCTTTTAATTTTAGTAAATGATCTTATGTGAGATAAGTTAAAAGCAAAAAATCATGAAAAAAATATTCGCGCATGCGCAATATTAAAGAATCTATGGATCTCAAAATCTGTACTTTTATGGGATCATTACATTGTTTTCGTATTATCCGAGACGAGTAATTCATCAGTTTTTTTTTTATTAAAAAATCAGCAAAAATTTCTCTATTGATAAAATTCGTATTTTCAACAGTAATATCTAATTACTTTGAACGCTTATATCGTCCTAAATAATGCGCAAATTCAACTTTTCCAAATAACATTTTTTCCTGGAAAAACTTCGACTAATAAAATCAATTCAGCACAAAATTTGCCTATTCGTCATATTCAAGAAATACATATGTTTAAATCTGAAGTTGTATTTTTTAAGAATAATCGCTTTTAAATGCTTGTATCTCGTTAAATAATGCGCAAATTCAATTTACCTAAATGACGTTTCTTGTTGAGAAAGTTACGGGCAACAAGATTAATTATGTGCAAAATTTGCCTATTTGCCTTATTTAAGGAGATATAAGTCTTGAAACCCGTATTTCTGGAAAATTACCCCTATTGAATGCCTGAAAAATGATGCTAACGAAAATTCAAACGAGTCAGCTTCCTTAACGTGATATTTTTGGAGCAGTAAAAAAAACAGGTAAAATATCTTTTGGAGCACGTTAGCGAATCTTCATAAACGTAAAAAATACCGTTCAAAGTACCCCCACTTTTTCAAAGTCACCTCATTCAACATATATCCTCTAATAATTCCAAAATCACTCGGAAAAATTCATCTTCATCGCGTCCCAAGCCGCTAGAACAACACCGCCTCCGCTTCCTTCGCACGCATACACGTGCAATAACACGTGAAACTCAACTTCTATTTCCATCAAACCCCAACATTACGCCGACTCCGATGAGATCAACGATAAAGATACGAGGCGAATCTGCGCGCATCAAAACATAGCCCCCTCCACGCGGCACGAAGTAGCAAAGGTTAAACGCGGCGCAATCGATCAATTTCATAAGCGTTTTGTATTGTATTCTAATGTGGAAAGTCGCCACGACGCGAAATTCGTTTTCTTTATTTCGAAGAAAGCTGTATAATTTCTGGATAATGGAAGAAATTGCGCATGTGTGAAAGTACAATGACTAGACGGGTGAATTTTTCGGTAAACTGAGCCGGTTCTATAGGTTGAAGTTGTATTACCTAATATGAATATATAGATGAATGCGTCACGTTGCATATAACTCCATTTACTAAATACATCTCGTATAAATCCGAAATCTCCGGATAATCGTGATTTTAAGCCTAAATCATCTCAATACTCTGGAAAGAAAAAATCACGAAATATTTTTTTCCGTAAAAAGACCTCTAATACGAATTAAACTAACGGTATTTGCGCAGATCCACCGGCAATCGGGTGAACGAGGAACACCTAACGTCTATATAATTTGTTGATTTTTTATGACATACAGATGGAATGGTGTGTAATGAATGCGCGCTGTCACCGCTGCAGGCGTTTTGAATTTAAGTTTAACCGGTTCTCTTCTATACTAGGATATACCGGTTGCGTGTATGTGTCGACGCTATGTCCCACTTTCTAAGGCATTTCCCTCGCCTTTTGCTTCCCAATGCTCGAAAATGTATTTTTACGATTGATCTTATTTTCGCACTTTATAATTCCGCAATTACATAGACTCGTTCGAGCCAGAAAGTTTTACCTTTTGATACAGGCTATCGGAAAATTTCCCGACGAATTTCGTCGTTGACACGAAACACAATTCAATAACGCTCGATTACCCTTTCATGGTTGAAGAACTGCCAAACATTCATGTTGCGAGAAGTTGAAAGACGCGAGTGAAAATATCGATGGTGATTTTTACCCAATCGTATTTTCCAAAAGTACGCGCACCACAAGGGCTGCATGCTTCGACGAGACGTTCGTACAGTTCCGGTATACATATTGCCGAAACAGTAGGATATCTGAAATGTTTGCCTTGTAGTGAATGCGTGTTCAACAACGTCATTAACGTATTGATGACATCGTATGGAATACTCTACGTAATGGAGATTGTAATTTAGTAGGACACGCGTATACGTTTAGGTGAATTTGCTCCCTCCTTGACCACCTCTTCGCGATGCTTGAATACCTATTGTTTACTGTGGTCTAGTTCGAGTAAGTGAATGGGTAATGGAGTGCTTGATGAGCAGATAATGCGGCGAGCATTTTTTTCATTTTTATACGCCTCGAAATAGCTTTCGATTGGCCTATTGCATAGGTTCGCTTCTGTATAAGGTGATAGAAAGCTGATATGAATTTCGGATTTATTCCGCAATATAGGTTTCGTGAGGTTTTTCGACACGATTAAACGTGAAATTTACCTATTTTTAGAGACCATTAACGTCGGTCCTCTTCACTCCGCAACCATCGCCAACTCCTATAGTAATTTTTTTCAACGAAATGTCAATTTTTATAACGAAATATATGTTAACTAGCGCGAGTCAGTGTTATCATGATCTCTCGATGAAAATGTAACCATATTTATATCAATTTTTGATTTTTTTTTCAAATTTATCGTTTGAATTTTTTGTCATTTCTATGAATGAGTCAGCGATGAACAGAAATAAATTGTTTTTACTTGCCATTTTTACAGTCGATTTTTCAAATTTTTCGAAAAATTTTACCCAAGATGTGAAATTTGCCGATTTAAAAACAAAATAAAATTATTGCCCCATTTCATGACAAATTTTCAAGTGGGAGGGGAGGGGGAGAGGGCTGACCACTTTCAACATTTCCCGGGGATTTTGTCTGAGAAAACACATATACTTTTCAAAAAAAATATTTTGACAAAAAATATTTACGAGTAAATCATTTTTCCAAAAAATCATATCAAGTTGAGCTTTTTTTCATTTTGCTAAAAATTTCGCAAAATTAAAGAAGCATATTTTCAATTTTTTATAATTTATAGACCGAATTTCTAGCATTAAACAAACATTATTTATTTATTGCTGCATCTGCAACATTATGTACTTATTAATCTAAAATTTTGTAATTTAAAATTCTCAATTTGTAATTAAATTATTTGAATTTTTCATTTTATGTATTACAAGTTTTTAAATACCGCTAAAATTTTCATTTTTTTTTGCTAATTTTTCAAATCTTGTTTTTTTAAAAATACTTTTAATAAAAATAAATTAGACCAATTACATATTTGAATTTTGAGACAAAATGGAAAAATTCATTTGTATTTTGTGATGACAATTGGAAAACTTTTTTCTATCAATTTTTCACATATTTTAAATTTTTTACAATTTTTTTACAGAATAGTAAATCGTGCAATAATTTCCACAAATAATGTAAAAATGTGGTGATTTTTTGTGAATTATTCACGATAAAATTGAATATTTTACAGCCTCAATAAATCATTAAATTCCACAATTCTAATCCACTTCATCACCATTACGACAAAACAAATTCATCAAAATAATTAATTCACCGAAACCGGTTCACTCATGAAATTTCGTCGACTTGGCCACTTTCATAAATAACTCAACTTCTATTTCAAAATAATTAATTAAAATTAATCCATTATATAGACAAAAATATTCATAAATTAACGAATCATTTTACCGGTATTTTCGCATTAATCGAGTATTTTTTACCATAAAATCGACTAATATCGATGACCAAGTACTGAACCTGCACTGAAACGATATTCTTTCCAAAAAATACTCCATAACATTCCGTCATTTAATCCCCCCTCTGTAATTTTTATTTCTCCAAAACCGGCGTTAAAATCGATTAAATTTCCTCCTTCGCGGTTCAAATAGTTGAAAAAAAATTCCCGCTGTTATACTTGGCAACCTCGCGATACGACGCCATTCATCATGGCTTTGTTTGCTGCCACAGCAGGGTGAAAAACCACGGTGGAAAAATTAAAATTGCTCGAGAAACAATGCTTAACGACTTTTCACACCTGTATTCTTTCGTGTAATAAATCCTTTTTTTTTCGTTTAAATCGCAAACATTCTTTGGCCTGATTCACATCGAGAACGAAATTTTTGGGTATCATTGATCGCTATGATTTTGTCGTTTTGACACGTTCCGCGAACAACACAAAAACGAGGATGTCGTGAAGAGAGAAAAATGAAAAAATAAATATGGAAATGTACGATGAAATAACACGTATGTGTTAATTCATGCATGCCCCCTTTTTTTTATCCTCGACCAACTTAATACACATGTTTTTCGATTATCATCGTTGGACTCGCGAGACTAAAAAAAAAGGCTAAAATCGAGATATACCAAAAAGGTTGTAAAATTACGCGGACGATCAAAAGTCGCTTTTTTGTGCTCAATTTGACGATATATCTTGGGCGTTTTTTTTTCACCTCTCTTTTCTAATAACAAATAACGTCCAAATGCCGAGCCTTTTGTGATAACAAAGGATTTCAACTCTGGATTGTTGCCAGCGCGCACGCTACACACGATAACGTAATATTTTATAAAACACCTGTTGTACCACACTCGCCCTTTTAATGACGTTATATCCTTATCTGCGTGAATTGTGTCAGCAACATCGTTTACCCCGTTGAAAAAAGAAAAAAGGAAACCCGAAGAAAAAAGCGGCGTAAATGAGAGTTAGCGCAATTTCCGCCACCGCGTTTCTTTTGTTTTTTCTTGTACGGTTTTTATTGTTTAATGGCGCGATGCTGTCGAGGTTATCATTTTTTAAACGTCAACTTTGTTAATCTTTTTTTCCCCTCGTTTGCCGGTGTTTGGACGAATTACCCGACCACGGATTTTACTCTCGGTTTAATTAGAATTTACTATTCGATGCCAGCGACCTGCGGCGTATTGACTTTTCAATCATTTTAATGGCTTTTGTAACTATTTTTTTGACCGTTTCTCATTTGCAATGAGTGCGTTATCGATATTGATTGATGAGCGTGGGGGAATATGTCTTACGTAGATTCCCAAGAGAAATCCGATGCTTGTTCCGTGATGAAAATTTCCACGTTGTTCAACTCGCGTGCCATAGTTGCCGCCGAAGCGCAGACGAAGGAATTAACCAAGGGTTACGAAAATAAATATCCTTAAGGATGTTATTACCCAGAAACGTTGTAAAAATTAATTAAAAATTCTTATCAGGCGCCTGAAAAAATCCACGATATCTTCCAAGTACAGCACTGATAAACCCAAACGATTAAATCCTTTAACGTATGGCCACACTGGCGAATAATGACGATCCCAATCGACCCCCCAATTACGCCTCGAACACTAAACATCGAAATAGGATTACGTTTTCCAAACCACTGATTCGGTATGCGAGGATAATTTTTATTCCTCCAGAGATCCAAAGCTCTTGTGAGATCTAGTATGAGAAAACAGACCCATCGAATCATTTTTTGCGCGGATTTGCCGTTACGTATGTAGATGAATCATTGTCAAAAAGCCTTTTCGCGAAACCTCGCGAAGTACACAGGCTGCGGCTGCAGCCACGGCGTAGCGAGAACGCTATATTTGTAAGAAAATTTTACGCATTAAGAGGCTTTATTCGCAGATGCTTTTTGTATATAAATAATCTCGAGTCTCTTTAATACCATCTAGTTCGAAGGAAACGTTATAATTAATGAAATTTACACCATAGTCGCTGCCGCCTTTCGTAAACGTTGCGATGAACAATCTCTTGCGTATCTTTTCCAAGCTTTAGCGTGATTCGAGTACGAATAAAAAATCTTATTGTAGTTCGTTATACGTCAGCCGAAAGCTAAGATGAATGTGTTTCTAAGATGCGGCGAAATTTCGCTGAGTAAAGAATCTGCGGAGATGTTGAGCTAGAAAAAAGTGCATATTTTGATGCGGTTTTTATTTATATTTCCAGGGAAAATATTGACTTTATATTTTGGTACTTCTTGAAGATTAAAGAAAGACAAGACTTACTGAGAAATAGCAAAGATTGGAAAAAAAGTTTAAAAAAATAACCAAGAAATTCCTAATAATTCAAATAATAGATTTAAAAAATTTAAAATTGAGACTAAGGAATTCCTTTAAAGAAATGCACATGAGAAAATCCAGAAATTTGTGTATGAAAGTTAAAGAAACCATTTAAGGAATTCCTAGAAATTCATCTAAAAATTTAAATATTTTGCGCAATAAAATGCGAAAATAAATCAAAGGAATTCCAGGAAGCGCAGAGAGAAATTCAAGAAATTTGTATACAAAAACTCAAGAATTCATTTAAGGAATTCCTAGAAATTCATATAAGTACAAAATTCAAATATTTTGCACAATTAAATGTAAAAATACAACAAAAGAATTGTAGCAGTGCAGCTAAGAAATCCAGAAATGTGGATATGGAAGTTCAAGAATTCAGCTAAGAAGTTTCTAGAAACTCATCAGGAGAATAAAACTATTCTACGTAATGAATGCAAAAATAAATTCGGAAAATAGTTCAGAAAAATGACCGAGGAATTCCTAGAAATTTAACTAATCGATAAAAAAATTACAGATTGCAACTAAGGAATTCCTAGAATGTGTAATATGAGAATTTTATCTAAGGAACTTTAATGAATTCATATGAAAAATGAAGTATTTTGCATAATGACATGCAAAAATGCAGCAAAGGAATTCCAGGATGCGCAGTTGGAGAAATACAGGAATTTGCATGTGAAAGTTTAAGAATTCGTCTAAGGAATTTTTAAAAATTCAACTAGAAATCTAAGAATATTATAGAAAGAACTCTGAGAATTTAATCAGGAATTCCCAAATATGCATTTAATAGAATCCTAAAAGTTTTAAATTAAGGATTCAGGAATTACTAAGGAATATTCCAAAAACTTACCAAAAGAATTCCTAAAATTGAAAAAAAAAATGAATTCTTGGGATTTGTCACCAAAAAAGTTATCTAAGGTTGTTAAGAATCCTCATAAGCTTATAAATGAAATTCCTGGATTTATTCTCAAGTTACATTCGTGCTATTTATTATTCTTAATGGAAGTAAAAATTGGTTAAAATCATTGCTTAAATTAATTATCGTGTAATTCCATGAAATCTAATAGATTCCCAAATTCTAATTATGTTCTTCTTTAAAGAAAATCTTTTGGGTTGCTTATCAGTTTTTTTCAGGAACTCCTGAGTTCGCAGATGTTTAATTCTGGATGCAATTTGGGATTTATTTTGTAGGTATATTTTCTCTTTGATTGATATTTGAATTAATTTTAGTTTGAAAGAGCTTGAAATCTTGTACTGTAGTTTAATCCTTCTATATTTATTTTTTAAACAAAATAAAACTATTTTACGTACACGAAACTCCCATCCGAAATCTCTTCTCAAGATAGAAACAAATTCTAAACTTCTCACGCAATTAATTACCATCTCTCGTCTTTATTATTTATTCAAATCCTACGCATCTTTAACATTATAGTGACATCTTTAATTCACTCGTCATATCAACTCCATCAGCCACGTTCAAATCTACCCTGCTTTCTAAAATCATGAAAAACAAAACGAAACTTTCCACAGTCTCTTGCAACTTAAACCCCTCCCACCTCAACCATACATTTCTTTAACCTTCCTTCAAAACAAGGAAACTGCATCACCGAAAAACACTCGCTTTTGTCGCCGAATTTAGCAGATTAATCGCCAACATCGTCGGTATTTGACAACGCTACGTAAACCGTAACGTCGTTATATCTCGAAGCGGAACTACAGGTTCATGGGCATGTGAAAAATCGCATTCAGGGGCGATAATTATCGAAAGGTAAATATTTACTAGGCGGATCTTTCACCGTGCTCACCTTTTTTCGTCCCCTTTACCTCTTTACTCTTCCACATAATCGACTACCGCGCTACGTAAACGCTCGTAAAAAATTTCCCATTTTCTGAGGCCGACCCTATCAAAAGCGTATTTTTCCGTTCATCTATGCATGATGATGTACTTGTATGTCATCCGGAGCGTGTATAGAGTACGTATACCTCAATATACCCTACATACGTGGTTATACCAGAAAACACGTCACTATATGTAATACCTAACGCTATGAATATTTAAAATTGAACCTCTTTTAACGTATACGTTGTATCGTGTGTATTCCGTAAAACTTCCATCGCTGAATACGAATTAGAATACGTAATTTTCTAATTTGCTACATCTTTTAAGACGCATAGAAATGTCGTATTTCTTACCTTATAACCTTTTTCGAAAAAGGCCACTTATCGAAAATAACTATCATATTGTATAAGGCTTAAAAGCTATCTCGATACACGCACTTACACGCGTACCAATTACTAAACCTATAACCGTAATTACTCGCTCGATGAAAAATTCACACCATGGGCAAACTTGGCTTAAACTTTTTTTCAAATTTTCCCTTTTTCGCAACACTTACCTTTTCGGTATCGATTAACGTTATTTACAAGTAAAAAAAAAAACTAGGCACCCACTTAGAAATAATTTCGTATACATACGAAAAAACGAAATTTTTCCTTCATTAAACTTTTACACGGACGCTTCTTTGTGTCGTGGAAAAAAAAACTTTGAAAAAATGTTTCAGAAATATTCGCCAAACTAATTAAAAAGTTAAATTAGCAAAGCGAAATTTCGATATAAAAAAGTTCAATTTTAATGTTTAAATTAAACTTGAGCGACGTATTAATTTCTCCTTGCTTCTCGTTTGTTTACTTCGTTGCACCTTTGCATTTTTTTTTCTTTTACTTACGTAACCTCGTGAAACGACACACGATCGTCGAATTAACTCGCATATACGAGAATCGTCGACGTTCGCTAATTGATTTCTGCGGGAGGGTGTATTTTCGCCACGTTTATATTCTCGTCGAGAGTAATTATATAATTTGCATAGGTATCTCGCGTATATCAGATCGTAGATGACATACTAAAAACACAATGTAATTTCCATAATCCTTGCGCCGGTTATACATCGTGTATAATTAATACGACGCGAATAACGGACGAAAATTCCTATCAATATAAATCAAAACACCTACAACCTTATCGTCTAGATCCGATGTTCACCTATAACGTGATCGCGGCGCTTTCACAATAAACTTTCGTACCATCTTTTATACAATATACGTAAAATAATCATCAGCCTCATGTCGAGAGATGAGACGAACAAAAAATCCATCATAGTGGGTATACTTCGTCGCAATGATATCGTATGTAAGAAAACAAAAGAGAACCTCAATCACCATGCTTCCATAACGCATTAATAACCCTACCGGAATCCGAAACAATAGAAAAATATCAAAAAATCCTATTCCACGTACACACGGCTACACGCACACAACATTCGTGATTAATGACCTTACAGAAGAAAAAAGAAACAAAAAACACTTATGATAAACACATCGAGCCGCAACGTGCCAAAAATTCTCCTCGTAATCGATAATGAAAATCTCAATGCTCCTCTACCTCTTGTGATTTTTCTTTTAATGATAACTTCATCTCTAAGGTGTTGACAATGTTAATTCCGCCAACAATCGAGCCTTTAACGCATTTACATATTCGTCTTCACGGATTAAGATAACCCGTATAAATTGAAATTTAAACGAGGTATCGCCCATGAATAATCTCATTGACCGGGAGCGCTTCGAAACGATATGATTAAAATTTCCATCATTCTTTTACTCCCATTCGATGAAAAAAATTTTCCTCGCGACCAATGAACTATACACAATGTATACGTCACCGTTTGCTTGTTAATATGTTAAGTAGTAATAATAATTATTCGTTTCCGTTATTATCCTCGTCCGAGTATATTAAATACTAATTTATTACCGTTTATGTACATTTTACACGTTACAAGATTCATATGAATTATTAGTCGACAAAAATAAAGTATAATCGTTTATTTTTTTACACCGTTCTTCATACCCCCTCTTGACTCTTAGCTATTTAATGCGATTAATCAAGCGATAAAAATAAATCTAACGGAAATATCGACTAAGATTAAACACCTGGGTATTAATTATTCGTTTTGTATTAGCGTTATGCGTGTACGTACACCTTTTATTATATGTTTTAAAAAACAACAACGTACGAGACGCGTTTAACATACGCAATTTGATTCTACTCGTAATTTCCTTTATTTTGAGTACCCACATGAGTACTTTTCGTGAAGTTTGTGTTTCAAGGTTAGCGGTGCGAGGAAGAGGGGGCAGAAGACTTCAGCACGATTATTCGATATAACCATAAATTCGAGTTCAATTTGGAGGTGAGAATGTTTTCGACGATGATTGCATAATTTATGCTGTTTTTCGTCATAAATTGACCAGTTTTGAAGAAATATTACTTTTGAATTCATCAGCACACACAGTATGTATGAAAAATTGATTAATTTGATTAAAAAAATAAATATTTGAGAAAAGCATCAAATTTAGGTATAATTATTCATGAAGTGAAAGTATGCAAATCATCTTAAATTTTTTTCAATTTCAACATACTGTGTGTGCTGTATAAATAAAATTTCCCTAAAAAATTAAACACCATCATGTGGGTACTCAAAATACAGGAAATTTTATGCAGAACACGAAGAAACATGAATTAAATTGACTTCAGGTACTTTGACAGCTCACCTTCCTCTTTCTCTTCATAAACTGTATTTGCTTTAGTCATAATAAAATGTATATTTTCTAAAAAATTCCTTAAAATTTATCAAATAAATTTTGTACACACATCACCTTGATTAAAATTAATAAAAACCAGTACCGCGTATGCAGTTTTCAAAACGAAAACAAAAATTTCCATATTGTCGTCACGTAAATGATATTCGAAGTACGAGGAATTCCACGCGTCGATATTACATCAGAACTACGCCCTTTCTTACCTTGGTGTAAATTATCCTTCTCGTATGTTGAAGAATTGGCATCAACGATGCATTTTCAAGACGTCGTAATTAGAATATTAAAATTAATCTCATATGCTTCGTTGTATAAAAGCCATAGCTTGGTATTTTTTTCATTCAGGATTATATAACATTTTCAAGGTTTCTTAAGGAACGAAGGAGAGATCAAATCGATATAAATAATTCGTATTACGTTACATCTCGCTTGTGTATTGGCGCATTCTCAATGCAAAAAATAACCATAATTTAACCGTTCATTAGGATAAATTAACGGTTCTAGGAGATCGACCGGTGGAGGGTAGAAGGGGGTGTAAATGACGACGCAAAATGTAAATGGAATAATTATTACGTGATGCATGGGATTGCATAATTTATACAAAAATATCATAATTTACAAGCAGATTTTCCAAACATACAGTGTATTCTGTAGAATGCAAATCACCTGCAAATCGACAAACATCGAGTTCTCCTAAGTATATCATGTGGGTACTCAAAATGCGCAAAATTTCGAACAGAATACGATACTGTAATGAAAATTCACATGGGGCGCGATTTTTCGCCATTTAAAGAGCTTTTTGTACCTCTTCTCGAAGAATTTTGTCATCTCGATAACGCAAATTTTAATACAACGAGCTATACGAGGCGAAATATCATTTCAAACCGTCTCCCTCTCCTCACCTTGAACTCCTACACATTACAACATGCAGCATACGTAACCGCCGCTTCGTAAACCGCGCACGAATCATATTAAGAGTTAACTCGATCGACGTAAAATTTTCAATCAATCCGGTTACTCGTATAACATATCACGTCAGCAATCTCTGCTCGGTTTTTTTCTCCAAAGCGGGCATTAAAAATTGACCGAGTCAGCTGTCTCCGTTCTAATTTATCTGCTAACACACGCACACCACCCTATTTAGGATCAACTGTGAAAAATATCGCCGAGCAATTGAATCGATTCCGATACATATTTCATCGCGGTATAAACCTTCTTATATAGCCGGCTTCTCGACGTATAAAATTAAAAACTAGATTCGTAAATAAAACTACATTAAAGCTTCGCGATATATACGATATATACCTATGTATTATACGCGATGTGAATTGAAATGATATCGGCCCTTAGGGTACGTAGAGAAACTCTATAAAGGCGTTTTATAACCGCTGGATATAAACGATTCAAATCTAGAACACCTCCGTGGATTACCAATCGCTATATAAACTGTTGCTGGGTAATTTCCAACGTGGCTTTGGATATACACGGTTGCCAATATACCTTAAATTACACCATATAAGGCGGTATTTTTTTCCAGGATAATTTTTATTTACGTAATGAACATATTTTTCGTGGAATTCGAATCGAAACGCCAATATCGGATAAAATTTACACCAGAGTTCCAGGAATTTACCTCTTCTTGTGTGTACACAAATACCAAAAAGGATCACTATATTAGAACATAGAACACGTACGAAACCGCTTTTCTTAATTTGTTTAACTAATTTTCAACTCGGTTCCACTTTTGGATTTGCTTAATTATATTCACCTTTAGTATTTAACTTTCTAACTTACACCGTTTTCCACGACGAAGCGTCATCGTTGCGAACTCTAATGAACATGCTTTCAGGGTACGTCCGTCTGTAGGCTGCGAAACGAAATTAAAATACGTAGGGGCCCGAAACAGCGAGCTAGTCGTGTTTACGTGGAAAACTTTACAACATAGGTAAATTTTATCAACCAATGGGTACTGTTTCGCGGTAACTTTTTGGTATACTTTAAAAGGCGCCTCGGTTTCCGCAGTAATTAGCTTTAGACTTAATCAAATCGCCAACACGCTTCTTGTTATTTTACGCTTTTGGTGTTGTCGCTGACTCGCTTAGAAAAAGGTGCTGATGCGTATGCGATGGCCGAGTTTATTAATCGTTTTATTCCCCTTCTTTTTTAGCACGAGAGTAACACTTGTGTACCAGAAAGCTCTTAAAGGATGTTTTTCCTTTTTAAATTTCTTACGGAAGGTATCGTCTGGAAAAGTATCGATGTACCTAATTTCTACAAGGAGAACACGTGCCTGGAAGGGGACGAAATGCTCTTAAAACATCAGTTTTTGGCGCTAATGTGATATTTTGGTGAAAAATAGTTATTTACGAAATTATTCGGCGTTGAATTTCCTACGTAAAAGGTTCTCATCAAATTTTCCTCCAAGATCATCTCGAGTATTCTTCATATATCGAAACGCTGAAGTCACGTCAACTATCACGACCAACAGATGTTAGCAATTGGACAACAAGAATAATTAGGGGCCAAATTCCCTCAGGAATCGCTAACAGGTCTCAAAGTTGATTTTGACCCCCCTCCTCCATTCTCACTGAAGAAAATACCGATAAACATCATCTTCCTGAGGGGTATTTTCATGCTGAAGGCAAGAAGATGAACCAAGGGGTAAGACGAAGAGTTAGTTTTTTCTCATTTTTTGTCTTTCTTAACAACCGAGACCTTTTGTTTTTAAATTGCAGCTTATAATATTGATTTCGACTACCTTTCCCATCCTCACCACAGAAAATGCGAATAAAAAAATGGCTTCCTGAGATATTTTTCCATATTGGAAGCAAAAAAATTGACTTGAGGACGAGAGGAGTCAGTTTTTCTTCATTTTTTGACCCTATCTACAACAAGTACCTTTTGTGTTAAAATTGTACCTGATAAAGTCGATTTTCACCCCCTTTCCCATTCACACTGCAGTAAATACTGACAAAAAGTTGTCTTCCAGAAATGTACTTGGATAATGAAGGCAAAAGAATAGACCGAGGGGGAGAGGAGGGTTGAACTTTTTCTCATTTTTTTACCCCATCAACAAAAGGTACTTCTTGTTCATAAATTATAGCTTATGAACGTTTTGAAACTCGTCTTGAAAAATATGGCGTATACCGGGGTAAGGGTTCATCCTGGGAGGAAATCGATAAGCACTTTTTTTATAGCAAATTCAATCACAAATAATTTTGTAAATAGCTATCTTTCACGTATATGTCATAAAAACGTCAGAACTTGGCTTCAAAGATGACTCATTTTCCATTCACTTGATCTAAGAATAACACAATTTGCCTCTACCAAATGAAACCTCAACCAAGGGAGATTTTTCGAGTCCACGATTAAATCAACGAGACCACTGGATGAAATTTTCTTCCGCTTAGCTACCGAACAAAGAAGCCGGCTCGCATCTCGAAAGAAATATCTCGATCTATTTTAATCGTATCGTTTACTCTCCCCACGACCATTACATATTCAGCTATTCGCTGCGGGTAAAATACGCGTACATAGACTACGCACCGATATATCTTTCATCTACACCACTATACAGCATACACGAGCAACAAGTAAGAAAAAACCAAACCCATCGAAGAAACACGCTTATAAAATCAGACCATTTACGTACACTTATTTAATAACAGTTCTACGAATGCATTCGCCTGCGGAGTATCGAAGAAAAAAGATCTCTTCATCAATATACCGACACAGGCGATGACTAAGTCCACCGATCAAGCTGCCCACGACGCTCTTCGTGTAAATTCGGTCAAGCTAAGGGAAAAACGATACGAGGACAGGCGAAAATTACACTCATAGTCATCGTTGTCGTATCGCAAAACCGTTGACCCGGCTATTTTAATAATTTTTCATGGCGCATAGACAATGGCGTAGCACCTCGAAGCGTATACCGAATAATTCTCACGTTATCTATAAAAGGTAAATAACAGTTAGGAAAATATTTCACGCAGTCATGGAGTCGAAGACTAACAGTGCGCGCAGGAAAACTCTCGGAAAAAAATCCCAACCGTGGTATATTTTAGTAACCAATGAGTACGCTGAAAAGAGGATAGAACTGGACTTGACATTTTATTTAAATAGTCGTTTAAAATATACGCGGGTTCTTGGTTTTTAGAACAATAACTTCAGATTAACATACTACCGTCGCCTCACCCTATCATATGGATTATTATCACACGTATATATAGTTTCTCCTTATGCAACCAGACACAATGGACCAAAAGAGATAGAAAGCAGATGTATAACGCCCACCAAACCCGTACCCAGTTTCAATGATACAAAAATTTCCACAGTTGTATTAAAATTATGACTTTTTATTTACCTACTTTAAAATTAGATTAATTTTTACCGCCGCTTGTCCCCTGCACACGAGCCTCCGAAAAAAACATTACAGTTCTTTCCGGCTTTTCAACTTCGATCTGTTTCTTCATCCTTTTAATGCATCTTACAACCAACGTAGGCGTTCGCTGCTATCTTCTGCCACCGAAAAGAAGTCCCGAAGAAAATAAAAACCGAGTGCAAGATACAAATTCGATGTCACGGCTTGCTGAACAAAACGAATAAAAACGACGCCTCCGAAGGGTGCGACTTTAGGGTGAATAATTTCAACGTACAAGAAAATTCTATGCTCCGTCTCAATTTCGTGATACTACGCGAAAGAATCATTATTATGTAAATGATGCATTAGGTACGAAAACCTCTCGCCGTATGTACGGACATGATTAACGATATTTTATACTCGAAGACGTATAATTATCACAAGCCATGTACATGTAGAACGCATTTCCGATGCATAGTGCTGCCGGTAGAACAACTAATGCGCTCGTAATTACCGCGTACCTCGCCCATCGGATACCGAAGCGGTTAAATGCTGCTAGATTTATAAATAAACCTCAGAATTTTACAGTGGAAAAAAATTCTCCGCGATGGTTCTATGTTTATACGCGTAATTCAATTCGCAAAGCTTTACACGTATAAAAATCATCAAACCGTGAATGTCCGGAGTGTCCGAGCGTGTACAGTTATGGTAGTAACCTTCTTCACGGCGAAATGTAAAATTTTACACAATTAATATTACCTCAAGGTCTTCATTATACAATTACCTGCCCAGAGACCGTGTAAAAAACTCACATGTAGTTTTACCCAATAAGGAGATCCCTATGATATAAGGTACCCCTAGGAATACCTATATCTAATTCCGCTTACACCCTTAAAGACACTTCCAAGGGTACTTGATCGATAGGAAATTCAATTAGGAAATAGTACCAATAAAAGCCTCCCTTTAACTCCCGACACTTCGCTCTTCTAAAGTGCGTTTTAGCTTGCACTTTTCTCAACTTTTCCAACTACTTGAAAATAACAAATAGGCAACACGTACGATAACACGTTTCGCGCAGCTGATCAAGATCTATTGAAAGCACTAACCGCAATTAAACTTATCCAAGATAACCGTACTTGAAAGTTTTACGAGAAAAAACACCCATAAGTTGTATTGAGGAATCTTTTGTTCTGAGGGAGATATCGCATTAACAATAGAACAGGGACGATGTATCAATAAAACCCTATTTTTGATATTGAAAACATACACTAAAAAACAAGAGAGCTCGAAGATTCAAGAAAAAAATCAATTTCCAAGAAATGTTTCAATTAAAATGAGCATAACTTCTTCAATATACGAGATATGCAAAATATGCGTAGAAATTTTCTTATAGTTCATCATAAAAGCTATAACAAATACTCGAAGAAATTATTTCTATCTTACATATTCGAGGTACCAGGAGACCCTAAAGTGTAAAGGTTACTTCTTTCTTCTGAAAAATCATGTTCGCCAAATTCTGAAGTACACGAGATAGACAAAATGTGTACATCGCTAAATTTGGAACTTATAACCAGAGCAACAAAAAAACTTCAAATAAGAGATATTTTGGATATTTGTGATTATTATAAGAAGTTAAAATTTCATAAATTTTACGAAATCACGACCCTTGAAGTCCCATAAGTTCATCTCCTTAAATATCGAAGATATGCAATATATGTATTATACTTTTTCAACGACAAATTCTATTCGTAACAAGAAATATCTGAAGTATTTTTGACTATATTAGACACTAAAGGCGTTAAAAAACTTTGAAATTTTACCAGCATAATTTCACATTCAAAAAATCACGTCATCAGTGTTACATAACGCCTTAAATAAGCAATATAGGCAAAATGCAGTAAGAAACAATTTGGTAGATAATTACAAGATAAATAGAAAGGATTTGAAGATTTTTTGCCTATCTTTAATAATGAAGGCGTTTCTAGAGTAAAACTTCAGGGCCACAGTTTCACCCCAAAACTGTTCTGCGATATCAAGTTGTTGAACTCCTTAAATATTGAAGATATGCAAAAATTACATAGAACCTTTTTTGAAGGTGCTTAAAAAAGAAATGAAAAGTATTTGAGGAATTCTTGCCTATCTTCGATGGTGAAGGAGTTGCAGGACTTCTAAGTTTCAAGACTAATGATTTCTTCAAGACAATTTCCGATACATTGGGTCGCATAACTACTTAAATATCGAGGATAGGCAAAATACCCATAGAACCTTTTTTGTAGCTGTTTGCAAAAGAAATAAAAGGTGTTTGGAGAATTTTTACCGATTTTCAATATTGAAGGAGTAAGAAGACTTTTTAATTTTAAGACTATAATTTCTCCAAGAAAAGTCCTGCTACGTCAAGTCCCATAACTCCTTAAATATTGAAGATAGGTAAAATATGCATAGAACCTTTTTTGTAGTCTTTTGCAAAATGAATGAAAGTACTTTTTGAAGTATTTTTCTACATTTTTAATGTCAAGGGCGATTTCAAGACTACAACTCCTATGAGAAATATTGTCATGCTTGAAGTCTTTCAACTCCTTAAATATTAAAGGTAGGCAAACTATGCACAGGGACTTTTTTACTGCAAATTGCATATGGAATAAAATAATTTCGCGTATTTTTTGATTATTTCCAATATCAAAAACAGAACGATACTTAAAACATGTGTTTTTGGAATTTCCAATTAAAAATGAAATCTTTTCCAGACTTTTTAGACAACAAACGTGAAAATTACAACGAAAATGTTACCTACACGTGTTCTACGAAACGCCACGACGACACATCCTACGCACACGATAGCTTCCCAAGGATAATTTTTTCTGCGACACGTTTCACATATTCGCGCCCTAATCCTACCTCAACAATCAATTTCCTCGTGGAAAATTCCTCACCACGAAACGCATCGAAGCTCATAACACTAAATCCTTATTAAGTTCATTATTCGAAACATCTCGTTGGAATAAGAACAACACACGTATATAAATCAAGATAAGTAAATCCAATTTACAAAACATTCTAAATCGGTAAACAATACGATAGGAAAAACACGCGTCTCTTAACACCTCATCTTATTAACTTTTCCAATCTTTATACATCTCGGAGCACGATAAAAACTCGAACATTATACGAACCACTACTTCGGTACTATAAATCATCCCCGACCGAGCCGATATCCTGAGGTATCACCTAACAATACCTCCGAACTAGCATCTATTTCCAGACACCATTGTTTTCTTTGTATATCACAACGCCGGACTTTTCAGCAAGTGTACCGAAGAATGGCGGGTGGTATCGACAGCCGGTCTGCGGCATTTTTCGAAATTAATCCTTGTATCTCAGGTGAGGCGCTACGTTGAGAATAGAAAAGAGGCGTTTTTGGTACTTATCAGTTAATAGCTGGTTACACTTTTCCCTTGTTTCGGTTCGCGTAAAGGTCGAATTGGAAAAAAGGGACGTTAGATTAATGGTTTTGCGGGTGAGCAACGCCGCCGAATGCTAAGATAAGCGAATTTAATTATAAGATTTGGAAAATCATTAAGATTTGTTCATTTCCAAGGTCATCTTGAAATAGGGGGTTGAAATTTTAAAATATTACCGAAGTCTGCCAACTTTTCGTGGGGTTAGTATCATAACGCACCTCTTTACACCGCGTATTACTCCCATAAATTATGAAAATACACCCTCGGTGAATATCCGCAGCATCTTATACGATTGCAAATCTGCATATCGTATTCGTCATTATCTCACCCTATCAATCTCATCATATTGTCGAGTATCATCGAAGCGGCAACTAGTCGTACACGTCACAACAAACAACCCTTGGAATCTCATCATCTATGCAAAACGACGCCCACCCCAACCCCCTTTCTAATCTACATCCAGCGTTATCGCGTACATGAAAAAACATCCCAACAAAAAACATCTTGCTACGTTAAAAAGGCCGAGAATTTGTCATTTTCGCAATTCCGAACCTTTACAATGTTCTATTTTTTCGAGTTGACCGGCCACGAGTAAATTCAACGTCCAACGGTCATTTTCTATTGACAATCGAACCTGAGATTCTATTCTCGTCTGGAGCCGTTTTATATTCTTTATTTTCGCTCGAATAGAAAACGTTGACGTATCCATTGTTAGCTTTACATCCCCAGCCTCCTTGTGGGACTCTATTGGAATTTGCTCGAAAAGAAAACGATCCAATCGGTTTTATAAATTTTCTATACCTTGCCTTTTTTTCGATTAATCTCCACATGCACCTCCGCGGCCTTAAATCGTTCACAATACGTTAAGTGTTTCCTAAAAAGAACCTTTTTAGATTTCGATAACCGTGTAAATGCATCTTCTCCGGAGGTGTAATTTCATCGAAGAGCCACATAATCGACTCTAGGTGTATTTTTCGTGGTAATTTTCATTTATTATCGCGTAATGTACCTGTTGCCCGGAATTGGAGCCATGTATATGGAACGGTACATACACGAGGTCGCTGGCAGAGCGTAAAAACACACGAATTACCAAATGACGTCGGATTATAAAACACCTTAGCACGTCATTGTTCTTATTTGATAACATTTCTCTCAACCGAATTACTATGCTAGAATTTCCGTCATCACCTACTCTACGCGTTCATCAAACAAGCCACCGATTTATGGAGATGCTCGTAATAAAACCTTAATTACTCCAGATCCGAGCGCGAACTGGAAATCGCATTAAAATCCAATAACCTTCACTCGACATAATTTCAACGTAATAAATTAATAAAAGGTGAAAGAAAAAAAATTCGAGTATATTTCATCGAGCAAGCATAAAGCCTCGTACGGTCGAATTGGCGCGTTAAAAAGGCCAATTTTGAGTACCAATGAATACGAAAAGGTTTCGCTATTGCTATCGATAAAATTCACCATTCGATGAACTCGAATAGCAATTAAACGTTGGAAATTCGGTGCGGCCATTGCGGCCCTTTGGAATCTACGTGCTCGTCTATTCGCATCGGTGAATCCATTAGCACAATAACAACCTCGTATTGCATAAAATTGCTCCGTCTTCTCGTATGCGCGCGCTATAAAAACCGATTTTATAGCGTATACACGCTTTTATCTAGAGGAAATTTATAAAAACTGCCAATTCCATCATTCGCCTTACTTTTCACCGTATTCTTTAATGCCTTAAAATCTGCGCCTTATTGTGAATGATCATTAAAGCGAATTATTTCCTACCCCTGGCAAACCCCAACCTCGTGTGGAACGTGTACCCCTGTATGATCCAACCTTACAAATACCAACGTTCGTGAGGTCGCATTTCAAGTATATTGACATTACGCGTATTTCGTAAAAAAAAACCTTTTTGGATTCCTTCACCGTCATCTGACCAAGGGAAAACATCTGCGATAGATTTTTTTACATCGCGGATTAAATATCAAACAAGATGACCGAATCGTGTTACCTGGAAAATTACGCCTAAAAAATACCAAAGCGGTATTTTAACGATTTTGCAGCATTTTGACAGCTACAACATGTCGAACGTACGGTCGACCAGCTGCATAACGGATACCTTAATTAGGATTTTTCAATACCTTCCACAAAGCTATGTCGCAGATGAACGAGGCGGAGTAGAGGGGCGTGTAACAAGAGATTTTTCTGTACGAGATGTCACATTATGGACGAATTTATGATGTAATTCGATGTCGGGTTGTAGCTGAACCTTTTAAGATATTTTACCTCTCAATTTTTACGCATATAAAAGGTAAAAGTGATCGTAGAAAGGGTCGAGTATTTTGAATTCGAGTTTAAAGATGAATTTTTTGAAGAGAACAGAGCATAAGGGGAGATCTTGATAAATTTTTTACCAAAAAAAAGCAGTCGAGATATCAATCCGATCAATTTATTCGAAAATCAACAAAAATATTGATATAATTTAATTCAATTAATTCTTTCAAGGAACTAAAAAGACAATTTTAAGAGTCAAGGTCACTGTGTGCATTTGATTTTTTTACAAAAATTCAAATTGTTATTTTGTTTTTAAAAAAATCAAAAAAATTCTAAAATTATTAATCGCTTTCATTCTTTAAAAAAATATTTAAAAATTTCAAAAAGAGCTAGTCTCTGTTAAAATTCAAGTTTTTTACAAAAAATTCCAAATTTTAATGTTTTTTTCAAACAATTACAAGCTATTTTGTTTTAAAAAATGCAAAAAATTCAAAAAACCGTTAATTGGTTTTATTTAAAAAAAAAGTTGAAATTTGAAATTACTCGGATTTAATTTTTTCAAAAAATCTCCAAGAAAATTTAAAAATCGTCAATTGGTTTTATTTTTAAAAAAAAACTGAAATTAAAAATTATTTGGGTTTTATTTTTTCAAAAAATCCCTCCAAACAATTGAATTGAAAAAAAAAAATAAAAAAACCTAAAACAAAAAAAAACTGAAATTTAAAATTACCCAAGTTTAATTCTTCCAAAAAATCCTCAAAAATTCCAAGTCAACAGTCGCTTAGTAAATAATTAATTAATCATTTTCTTCCTGATATTTCTATCAATTTTCTCTTTTTACCTAAAATTCTATTTATTTTTCGTTTAAAAAAATGGTATAAAAAACTATGAAAAAAAATGGTGATAATTTCAAAGTTGATTAACTTGCTTTGAAAATTAAAAAACAGAAGAGAGGGGAGAATAAAATTTTTTAAATTACAATCATATAAAAGGTTTTATTTTTGAAATTTTTTAAAATAAAGAAGAAAAAACATCGATCGATGAATTATCAATGAAAAAAAACAATTCTCAATAACGAGAATTTTCCTTGAAATTTTCCCTAAATAAATAAAAACGGCCAAGAGTCAGTCAGCAAGGGAGGGGGAGGGAGTTGGCGTTCAAAAAATCAAAGAATCTCACCAAATTGTAAAAATTCCGCTTCGAAATTTTTTCACATCTTACAATTCGCGTCCATAAAATTGGTATTAAAAAAAACGAAACATGTAGAATAAAATACTGACGAAAACAATAAAAATTCTCGCTTCAATAAAATCTAACATTTATCAAATTCACTCATAAAATACCGAAAAATACGCCCAATTGTGGAAAAAACCACACTCGGCACGTCAATAAATGGACCACAGAATCGATAAAAAATGCGTAAAATCGTTCGACTTGAACTTATCGAATATCGATGGTTTACGCCTTGAAAAAATTCATTACTCGGAAAAAATTTCTCGATAGCAGTCGACCTCTAAACTCGGACGTATGCAAATCGTACTGATGAATCATGTTAAAAATTTCATCAAGCAGCTGCTCATCGCAGTTCGCATGACTAACGTGGCGTTTCTAATTCTAAATATTTGCATTAAAAATAAACACGATCGAGCAAAGGTGCGCGAAAATTCTTTACATCCACCGCACGGCTACCAATTAAATCTCAATCACGCGGAATCGCACAGTAGCCGCGGTCGTCGACGTAAATGCGATGAAATACTCGAATACTTTACACCCGATGATTCAGCATATTTCAGTAATAAATATTTACATCACTTACGAACACAACAGCTTGCTTGATCAATCACCAAGAACAGTTAGCAGGTTACTTACCTATAACAAAAAAAAAAAAAAAATTACATTCGACGAATTTCACGTAGACATGTTTGACATTCTTCACGAATGATTTGAAATATAAACACGCAACTTTTTTATACCGAACCGCAATAAAAAGGTAAAAAATGAAAAATATCATATTGCAAATGCGGGTTAGACTGGTTTGGAAAGATTTTTCGTTATCGAGACACATCTCAAGTACATGTCGTAATTCACCCGCATAACGAATTTAGAAATTCGATCCTAGGTTTTTGTACTACGAGCCACTCTTTTGATCGACTGAACACGTTACGATAATTCGGTACGAACATCGATGTTGGCGGTTTACGCAGCAAGAATTTCGAATACTTCGCCGCAACGTAATAAAATCACATGCTACGTCGACTTTTAAAAAGCGGCCGCCGATCGATTAAAATGAAAATTTTATTACAAAAAACACGCGTTAATTACAAAGGGCCCACCCATGATCGCAGGAAATACGATACCAAGTTAGGAAAAATCTTCGCATGTCAACGCGTTATATAACTAGATCCATTGTGGAGGGAGGGGATCCGCACTGCATCGGCTCTCGTATATAAAAATCAAACACCCGAGTAATCATGCAAATAAGTACTTGGCTCGTCAAAACGCAACAATTAACGAAGCCTATTAATTACCCAATGACAAACGCCTTTAATACACGCGAACCCCTAATTTATCAACGAAAATACCCCGAACCTCCGTTATCTCAATTACATCCCCGTCATCAATATCCAAGTCTCAGCATCTGTATCGCGATTCCGTTAAATTTACCTATAATTTGCATACTTAATGGTAAATTCGCCCGAGCGCCGTCGCCGCGCGGAGACCTAAACGTTCGTATAAGCTAATGTTGATTCTGCGACCGCGTCATGCTCATTTCGGGGCTTCGGTCTTTTTGCTCGAATACGTTCTCTAACGAGCTTATTAGATCGATTTCTCAAGTGATTCTTTTTTTACGCGACAAACGACGCTATTCAGATAATCTATCTTCGGCCGAGACCAAAAATCGACGTTTGACATCGATTTTCTTCTATTTCTCAAACTATCGCCGATATAACGACGACGATTATCGTTCATTAGTTACGCTTCCATCCATCCTCGCCTCACTCCTCGACCACCAAAATTAACCAAATACTTCCTGTGTTTATATTGTTAAAAAAAAAATGAAAAATACGATATCGGTACAAGTTAGAGAAAAACAAGGGGTACGAGAAAAACAGTTGCTTTAATGACGACCGTTATCGAATACACAAAGGAAAAACAAAGCGAAAAGGTAAACAATGACATGGTTTCCCATTGTTTACCCGTACTCGCGATTATTTTACTACTCGGCGATAATTATGTACGAGACGATGTCGCGCTATTATTCGTACCCTTTTTTTTTGCGATGCTCCGTATATCTTGGCGAAAAAAACATATTAATATTGCTTATACTCGATTCGACTACGAAATACAGAAATTTATTATCCGAGTGCGAAGCACGCTGGGGAGCAGCTCGTATCTTCGATTAATCAAGTCTATCGCGGCCATCAAGACCCCTCTTGTCTTTCACGTTCGGCGTCAATTTCCAAAGGTTGTTATAATTGGCGAAATTACATCGGTTTATTGAAATTACAACATCGTTATGTCGTCTGCCGTCCGATTCCGTGACCTTTTAATCGTTCGCGAAAGGTGTTTTCGTTCTTAATTTCGCGTTTTATGTATTTTTTCTATGTCGTCGACTATATATATGTAAATGTACGCCTGGACGACATCTCAGACTCAAATATCGATTAAAATCGTTCGAAACGTGTTAACGAAGGTAATTTTCGTCGATCGCGTAGGTTGCTCTCGTATTCTACGAAATTTCAACCGTGTAATGTGACTAAAAGCGGAGTTAGAATTCCGAGAGATGAATTTTCCGTCTTCGGTGCTAATTAAATATTACGATTTCGTGATGTCGACTTTCGATGACGTCAGAGTTTAGCTTAAAGCGAGATTCGTCATAATGCGCGATGTCGTAATTTTCGTGCGGAGAAGAAACGAATCATTTGGGTTGGAATTTTATTTTCTAGGAAATTTAGACTTTGTAAGATCCGCAATTTTGAATATGTTGCTTTTATACTTTGCTTAGAAGTGCTCCTCTTTCTCCTCTTTCCAAGAATATTCGAGTAGCCAAGCGTCATCTTCGATGATCAATTAGAAATAAGGAATAACGTATCAAAAAATTTTATGAAATCGATAAAAGTTGTATTTTTTTCAAATTATGCTGTAAAAAGCCAGTAAACGTAACATTTTTGATGTCGATTTCAAAAAATTGATTTTAATGTTTCGATGTAAATATTTCAATGTTGATATGTCGATTTTGATATCGATATTTTTCGATTTTTTATCGATAAAAGCATTGTGCTCAAATAGATATCAATAAATTGATTTTGACATGAATAATTTGATTCTTATACAGTAAGTCCCGCTTAATGTTATTGAAATTAGTTGGAACGGAACGGATCTATCTTTTTATGCATAAAGTAGCTTTGATGCAATATGGACCGCTTTATGTTATTATTACAAATATTTCTTTGAAACTTCGAAAACGTACGATTTTTGACTAATTTCATGAATGAATCGTACTACATATTTCGATGTAAATATCTTAATGTTAATATGTCAATTTCGATATCAATATCTCGATTTTTTACCGATAAAAGTTCGATATATTGATTGTGATATCGACATTTTCATTTCTATATCAATATATCGATTTCAATAATCGATTTTGATATTAATACTTTGATTTTTTATCGATAAAGATTCGATATATCGATTGTAATATCGACATTTTCATTTCCATATTGATACATAGATCTTTAAAAATCGATTTTGATACCGATATTTCGATTTGTATATATATACACATCCTTCATGCATTATGCGGACCGTGACACTACGCAGACTTTTTCCAACCCGGCCTTAAATATATACTTGAGTGAGTGTACTTTGAATTTTTAGAGTCCTCTTGAGGTATGTAGTTGAGGCAACCTCAGAGGGGTAAGGAAATTTCAAGTTGATGAAATGATATTTCCTAGATTATTTCCAACCCATCATAAATCACATACTTTTTGCAACCCGTTTGTACATGAAACCAAGACTATTTCCAACCTGGCGCCACCAGAACGGTCTTCAAATAGAATTAGCGGTATGATGGGTTGGAAAAAGGAAAAAGTATATCGTATGTCGATTGCAGAGCAGTTTTCAGATATATACTGCAGACCAATCTGTATATTTTGGTGATATTACCCATACTATTTGCGCCAAAAAAAATTTTTGGATTTGGGGCACCCATGGTCTGAGGTGCCCAAAAAACTAAAATACACACGTTGACTATTTCCAACCCGGGTCCGGGTTGGAAATCGTCGAAACGGGTTGGAAATAGTATTACGTATAACTCCAGCGGTCCGCAAAATACCACTCAATTAACCTATTTTTATATAAATGTCTCAATGTTGATATGTCGATTTCGATATCGATATCTCGATTTTCATCAATAAAAATTCAATACATCGATTCTGATATCGACATTTTTATTCCTACATCAATATATCGATTTCAATACATCGATATTCTCACTTCCACGTCGATACATCGATTAATCGATTTTGATATTGATATTTTGATTGTTTTATCGACGAAAGTACGATATTTCGATTCCGATATCGACATTTTCATTTCCATATCGATGTATTGATTTCGATAAATCGATTTTGACGTTTCGATGTGAGTATTTCGAGGTCGATATGTTGATTTAGATATCGATATTTTGATTTCATTTCAAACGAAATTTTCGCCGTTAAAACCACATTAGAGATAGAATTGACTTTTGTAGACCTCATTAATCACTTTTCCGAGCATTCATTCCCATTCACCTACTTTTCATGGAAAGGTCGCTCAAAAATATCATGAAATTTTGCAAATTACCCCTCCTCTTTCTTTCCATTCCACACAACGAAAATATTTACCTACCACCGACCTCTAATACCCAATAAAGGGTTAGTCGACATAACCTAATCGCCAAACGAACTTTGTATCAATCGGTAGTCGCATTTATCAAATAATTACAATGACGCCGTCGTACAATGGCACAGGCCACGAATACGTCCGCTATACCGCGTTCTTTGGCGATTTCGCCAAATTAGACGACATGGTGTATGCGAACGACGCAATGCACACAAACACACGCGTCATCCTTTTGATACGTTTTGTTTACTCGTCAAAATACATACGCTGAATAGGCTCGTACGCGTGTGCGCCAGTTCGACTGAATTGAAAAAAAAAACACCATACGTTACGAGAGCTCGTGAAAGGGTGAAAAGGACGGTCTCGTATTAATTTTTCAAATAAGCTCGAATAATTTCGGTACGTCGAGGTTTATGTAATTTTGACGATAATTTACATATCTTTCGCGTTCCTTGGGACATCGCGACGACGACAAAAATAAGGCAGCAAAGTAAACAATATTTCTTCAACGTAGATAAATAAGGAAAAAAACATAAAAAGGTTATTTAAATATGCAAAAAAGCGTCAACGGCGATTTCCTATGCTCACGTAGCATTAATCACGCACGCACGCGTTTCGTCCACGTCAACTTACGATATTCAAATTTCGACAGCCATAAATGCGCCGAACGTAAATTTATGAAAATCACGCAGATTGAATACATCACCGGGCGCGAATAAGTCAACGATAAAAGAACGGAGTATAGAAAAGGCGCCAAAAAAAACACCAAAACACCTAAAGTCAATTACGTAAAAAAAATATTAGTTACAAAGGTTCTCTCGCGTCGAAGAGTCGATAAAAAGAAATAATAACATCGCCTAAATCCCAAACCTGATTATCGTGTATCCACCCCTTTTCTTTGGCTTTTATTACACCGTGTGGTGTTCTTATTCGTTATAGCGTTACATCGCTCGATGATTTTTTTCATTGCCTTAATATCTTCTCGTAATCATCGTACCTTTTCTCGAGCTCGAATCTCGATCCGTTACACCCACTTGACGATCTCGTCTACCTTTTCTTTGTTATCGAGCATGAAAAATGAACCATCGAGAGTAAAAAACGCTCGTATATTAAATAAACCACCCTCGAAAACGACTCCAGGTACAAAGGCAATTCGCACGCCTGCGGAAAGAGTCAATTTCACGCAAAGGCAAAGCCGCTGTACAATGTTGCGGGATACCTCGAAACAAAAGACTCCGTATTGAAAATCTATACGCGCCACGAGGGATCTCCGGGACGATGAAGCAGTGTACCAACCAAACTACTTTCATAGATCTAAATCACCGCTCGCGAACGCACGTGCTACTTATGGGCTAAATTAAATAAACATTTAATTGTACTTTTCTGCGTGACATGCGAAAAAACTACGCCTGTGTTGGGCTCGAGACAGATGGAAAAAACGTAATCACGATTCGAAAACCCATTACGAAACTAGTTGCTCCATATAAGAAGCATATAGCGAGATTCCGACGCCCATACACCGAACAAATTACTTATTATGATTTATATTATGCTAATTTCTACGAAACAATTGCCGAGCTACGTTCGTAATAAATTTAAGGTAAAATGTGGAAAAAATACGCCAAACCACACGTAACACGTCTACCTTGTTTCATTGTTCAAATCCTGTCTCCCGGTGCGGAAGGAATTTGAAAATTTTCACGTATCAACGACGCCAGAAAGGGAATTACATCTTGTCTTATCTGCGCAATCACCTCGAACACCCTCAGGTGAAATGTTCAATCAACGAAAATATCGCTAACTGTTATAATTTAATTGCTCGCCGCCGACTGAGCCATCTCGAAAGAAGTCGATCGATATGGAAGACGTTTTGACGCGTATGATTTCAATTTTTTCCCAACTCGTCACGACCAAAGCCATCTCGAGACATCCGTAAAGACTTTAAATCTCCACTCATATCGAATCAGCGTCGCGGTATTTCTTCGTTGTTCCGCCATTACGTACGGAGTTTTATTTAGTGACCTATTTAGGGTAAGATAAATAAAGCGGACGATTTATTACCGGGATTTTTACTCTTTACACCAATTGTCTACCGGTTCTTCCGTGAAATATGGAATTATTCTCGAATAAAGAGTTTCCGAAGCGGAATCGCACTTCAGCAGGGGAAGAATTACGATGTAACATTAAGATGCTTTTTCCCAATATTCGTCGATATATTCCAGAGCGTTCGAGGACCAACGTTTAACGTATTTTTACAAAAGAGCAGCGCATGTTGATTTTTTTAATATGGGAATTATTTTTTCGTTGATTTTCCAAAGTTAATCGAGCGAAAGATGGTGGAAAATTGGGATTATTTATCGATTAATAATTACCGCGCGCATTTCAGATTATAAATGGACCGATTTGAATCTTCGTTGGATTCGTGAAATTACCGCATCGAGCGATAATTTTGTCTTGTACGTATTTAGTTTTTTCAAAAAATCTCCCGAATCTTCCCCTTCCCTTCTAATCTACATTGTTGTTAGCCAAATACGTACTCTGCAAAGAAAAAATAAGTACATTGTTATAAAAAACCAATATTTCCGTTTCAAAGGCTTCGAAAAAAGTAAAATTAGCCCTTTCCCTTCCTCAAACCTCAGCACAAAATTTCCTATTTGTTTTGTTCGCATTTTATTATTGAAATCATAACTCTTGAAGATAATTTCGAGTCATTAATACGTAAAAGTAAACATCGAATACGAAAATTAAAAAAGATAATTTTTACGCCAAACTGAACATTTCTAATATTGTAAAATAATTATCGTCAAAATAATAAATACTCTTGGAATATCGAAGGAATCCTCAGTCTACTTTTTCAATACGTCCGAGATTCTTGGAAAATTTCAATACTTCAAGTAAACAAAATCATCGCATTTCATTTCCCCTCTCAATATCAATTTCCCGTACTTACGCTTCAATTAAAAAACACACCGAATCTCGGTACATTTCGAACAATGGCTTCAAGTTGCGCTTTCGCTTCGAGCATAAAAAACCCAAACTTCGTAAATATATTTCATTAAGTCCGCGGCTCCGCACATCGCGATAAACCCATCTCGAGGAAAAATTCCAGCAACTACGGTTCTGATAAATGTTCAACAGGAATACGAAATTATAAAAATTACCTCGCGCTGGAGATGAGCGAAAAGGAACTTTTTAAAATTCACCGCGTATACGTTGCTCTGGTATTTTTTTCGTTTTTCTGAGGCGAAGCAAGGAGGGGGGGTGAAGAAAATGCTTAAATAATTCGCATTTGCCGACGCTCCGCGTATATACGACCACCGTATAAAAGTTTTTTTGAAATTGATAAGTTAAAAAAAAGTTTAAGTGCTTTGTAAAAAAAGGTTACAAGTTTGGTAATGTGTTTCTCATTGTTTTTTCTCACTCTTACGGTATTTTTTTTAAGCGAGAATTTTTTTTAGGCATAAGTCGACGTTTGTTGTCGAGAATCCGCGAAGATATCCTCAATTTAGAAATTATCACGCTGTTAGTCGAAAGGCATTCCGCGTTGATTTTTTTTCAAAACGAAAATACGCGTAATTTTAGCTCGAAGACGAAATACAAAGGGTAACGCACGCATTCAATATTACCCGTGGCTTTTTGCATTTTGTATACGCGAACAACACAAAACACACATTTTCCCTAACACGATAACGACCCCAAGATCATCAAAGGAATTGCCCCGGTTGCGTCGCGAACACGGCATCTTGTAAATACGCCGTTTGTAAAAATACTTTAGAATTTTGTTTTTATTAAAAAGCCCTCTGTAGTCGTCGCCGCGGTTGCACTCGTAAGTGGAAAATTAATCGTTAACTTCTAACGTTGAAATATACGCCCTTATGTGCCCGCAACCAAACGCATTTTCCGTCGTTACGAGACGTGACTAATAGCGGCATTTGCGCCTTTACTAATGAGCATCACGAAAACGAGTACCGGCGAATATACTTCGAGAAAAAACCGCAAACCAAGCTCACATACCAAACGTCCGAATAACGCCCGAAAGTCCAAATAAACCTATATATCCGCGTACCAGTCCCCCTACCCCGCTTCTCATAAAAACAAGACGCATGTGTAGCGAGATGGACCCGTAAACGATGCAGGTATCCAAGTAAGATTAATATCCTTAAGTCAAATCCGCAGATTAATTTCCAAGCCAGCAAATTTTTCCTACACCTTGTTCCGCAAAGTAACAAAATGAAAGTTGCTGATATACGTTGGGAAAGTAATTTCGTGAGGAGGGGAAGGGGTAGCGAGTTTCCATTTGGAATAAATCCTCGTCTGTATGAATTTGCTCACAATTTCACGAGGCTGTCGAAATCCTTCGATTGATGTGCATTGTACTTTAGACGAACTTTTGTTTCATGAGTCGAATTCGAGGACATTATATCGAGCCGAATACCCCACAGTAGACCCAAGAATTTGATTTTTCCTACTAAGAATTATCCTGAAGTCAAAATTAGTGTCCTTTTTCAATTTTTCTTTCAATTTTGGCAATTTTTAGATGATAACGTTCCATCATTGGATTGTTGGAAACATTGAGAAAACAAACTACAACAGGAGAAGAGAAACGAAGAGGGTGTAATTTACCACCCAGCAAAAACATTACTCCTTCATGGAGAAATGATAATTAAATTGATAATTTTCCACGAATCACGGGCACATTACTGGCACCGTAGCTACTAGCTGCATACTACAAACGGAAACTGCTCTTGGAAAAAAATTTCATTCGGTAATAGCCGACGACGACGTAGGTTCTTGAGCGTGAAAAATGCGACTCACGAAATGCGAAATCCGGACTTGAAAAAATTACCAATTTCGTTACCATCTCCATGGTACTTGCCGCCGGATAAATTTGTATTCCGCGTTTCGGCGACTTGGACAAGACAAGGGAAACGCTCGAAAGAAATTCAGGCGAGATCGGCGGGTGAGGGGTGGAAAAAAGAATGTTTCGCGATGATAAACATTAGTACACTCCGGTACGTTAACGTGGTAGTTCGCATGCAACGAGCCATTTATAATATTAAACATGGAAAATAGAAAATTCAGACTAAGGCTTTGGTCGTATGGAATACGAGTAGTTTACGAAATTATAAAACACCCCCTCATTTTCTTGCTTTTTCTAGCCGTCGAGTAGCATTTGGAATGTTACTCGTCTGAAAGGGGGGCTCGCGCCAAAACTGGATACCGAAATTTTGAAAGGCCGGAAATCCGCACCCTTTTTTGATTTATGAAACATAAAATATTCAAGAATAAGCGATAATGCGTCGGTAAAAATAAATATTACATCGTTTTCGAAATAGTGAAGGGTGACGGGGAACAGGAGGTGGTTTTTCATACGACTTTTCGCGTTTTTCAGCAAATCTTCAACACTGCTTGATCCTTTCGAGATGTTTTTTCTCCAAGTGAATGTTTTATTATACGCGAAGAATATAAGAAAACCTCGTAAATGAAGAAATTTCCACGCCGCTACGCAACCCCCCTCCGCGTCACGAAATACGCGCGTAACGTCGACGATGATTTAATTATACCAGACGTTTTGAAGTTTTGTAAATTTACGTACACGATGCGAAGGCGTTACGCAATTATGGTTGTTTAGATGCTTTTCGTTAAACATAAAACGTCATAGGGTGAGTGCTTTTTTCCTCCTGCCAAGACTCCTCGTCGTCTTATCCTTTTTCATGCAGCTCGTCGTAACAATGTACACCTACGCAATTGGTTATACCGAGTATTGGGAAAATATGACATCGACGAGGGTTACACCAACGTGTAGAGAGTATCGCCTATAGTGAAGTTATTCCCGTGGTCTTGCTAGTCCGATGAAAAACGCGGCGAAAGTTTTTCGTTCGTGACTTCGTGTTGTGTCTTTTTCTAGCTTGGGTTGAAAGCCGACGTTCGCGTTTTAAATTGAAATTTTTATCGTTGAAAATTTTATGATTTGGTTTTAATGGGTTCGATTAGGAGTTATATTGAAGGCTTTTTAAATAACATGGTTTAAGTTTTTATTAATGTTTTTTTTTTCAATTTTTTATGTACGTCTACGTACATAGTTTGAATAGTATTATAATTTTTCAGTCGTGGTAATTTTTTTGTACAATTTTTGAAAATTATTTTGATTTTTTAACATTATTTTTTATTTATGAAATTTTAATTTTCTGTTTCCGAAGTTTTTATGTGATTTTTTTATTTTTTACGTGATTATTTCGTGAAATTGAATAAGAGATGTGGGAAAAGAAAGGAGTCACATAAATTTGGAATTCGATTTTAATATAACGATGTTTTATCACTACGAGTTCGATAATCGACTACGATATCGACGTTTTCGCTAATATATCGATATATCGATTTCAATAAATCAATTTTGACATTTTAATACAAGTATCTTGACGTTGATACGGTGATTTCGACACCAATATTTCGATTTTTTGTCGATATTAGCCCGATATATCAATAGAACATCGACATTTCCATTTTCATATCGATATTTAGATCGTTTTCATATGTACGAGTATTGAGCTCGTATCAATTGCAATAAATCGATATACCGATTTCAATAAATCGATTTTGACACGAATATTTAGATTTTGATGTTTCGTTATAAATATTTCGATGTTTATCAGTCGATTTCGACATCGATATTTCGATTGTTTATCGATACATGTTCGATACATTGATTATTTTAATTCCGAAATCGATTTTGACATCGATGTTTTGATTTTGATACCAGTGTTTTCAGTTTGGATGAATCGATTTCAATATCGATCATACTTACATTTCGATTTTCAGGTCGATGTATCGATTTCGATGGTTCGATTTCGTAAATAAATGTCTCGATTTTTAAATGTCGATTTAGATATCGATATTTCGATTTTTGATTAATTCGAAATCGATATATCGATTATTTCGACTTTGATATCGATTTCGATGCTACGATTTTCACATCGATATTGATTTTAATCAATAATTTTCAAAAGAATATTCCAATTTTGTTACGTCTACTTCGAGATTTCGATTTTGATTGTATGGATTACGATCTTGATATCGATTTCTGAAGTTGACCAATTTTATAGGGAAAAAACCTAAATTTTATGTCATTTTTTGAGCCTGTTACGTAACATTACATTTCCTTTAGTTTTCCACGACTCATCAAACAAGGAAAACCCACACCGATTTCCTCACAACTACAATCCCGACCTATCTCGTTACGTTTCGTTAAATAAAAACCCCTCACGCCGAAATTCCTCCCATCTTCACTACAAAAACACCATCTTTTCGAACAAAACACCCAACATTGCGTTCTTTTCAATCACAAACGAAACGAAAAATAATTAAATTTATTATTTCGATACACTCGGCTAGATTTTTATACGTAATCCGAAAACAATACCGAGCCATTGTATCAATAACTCCAAGACCTACGTTCTTGAGGAGAAAAAAATTCCCGCTAAACGCGAAAACTCGTAATCTGTAAAAATCAAAACAATAGCCGATTCTTGTATCGAAACGCGCTCGAAAAAAATAATTAAATTTTGTTTGAAAAGACGCCAGGAGCTTTGCAGGGAAAAGCTACATGGTGAAGCGAACCGATTTTTTTCACTTTTAGCACTTTCCATACCTAACGAATCAGTCTAGTTGATTAATTAAACGTAGTAAAAACCACCAGAGTTAGGTATTCTGGTAAGTCATCGTTTTTTATCGAAGTAGACCAGCATTTTTTCACCATAAAATTACCTCCGAGGATCGGCTCGCTGTTGCACGATACATAACCGCGTTTCGACCTAACGATGATGTTTATTTTAGGTGCACAAAAAAAGCGCATCTTTTGGCGTACGCGGTTTCCGCGTCGCCAGCTCGAGTCCATAATCGATGAATCGTTCGGCAAGAGAGATTTTTAAGGTCGACAATTATAAGATAATTATATGGATCGATGATATCGCGGACAATAATCGCCGCCATGAAAATGCCTTACGAGTTCGGAGCATTTTTTTTTTCCACCTAGCTCATCTTGACCGGATAGAGAGAAACGATGTTGAAACGTTCTTCATTAACATACATAATTTCGCGGCGCTGGTTGTGGTCATTAACGCGACGAGTTTATTTACCCGTATAAATTGGCCAACTCCGCGAACCTCCCCGTAGCTAATTTAATTACTCGTTGTTTTTCCAAAAGTTTACCTTTAATTATCCGCCTCACCGTGCCAAAAAACCAATCCCACGAATCGCACCGAAAAAAAAGCGCGCTTGTATGTACACAGTTGGTAAAAAAGCGACACGCGCTTTTGCATGTTACAACTCGACCACTCAACAAGCCCTCGAAATTGCCTGTGAATTGAAGAAGTCCATACGTTCACCTTGTTAAAAGATCTACGAGCTTTGATAATGGCTAACGATGTGGACAAAAGTAGTAATTTATGAAAGCCGTTTACATGATATCAGCCGATCTCATTTCGGGCTCCGTTGCGCTTTTTGCCCTCCCGGTCCCTCCCTTTTTTTCATTTTTTTCTCTTTTCTTTTCCTTCGATCAAAAAGTCGAGATTAAGAAAAGCGAATTTTCGCAGTCACCTCCCTATTTTCGTTATATACCCTTCCTCTACTTTCTCGCGGCCTTTCTTTTCCTTATACGAGATCATTATCGAAAGTAAATAAACAATTTATTTATGTCGTGTGACGAAAAAAAAAAAAAAAAACTATGGCCATTTCGAAGCAAGGCGACTACACGCCCGTTCGCGTATAATCAACGGTTTAAACGAGAAATAAAAAAAACCTACGACATTATTTTTAAAAACCTCTTGTACTTTGGAAGTTTAAAATTAAACCGAAATATAGAAAAAAAGGGTGAAAAAAACGAAAACGTTGTCGGCGCACGAAAACCCGCCGTTTTTTCGAATTAATTTCGCATTCTTGCATACGAATTTTTTCCAAACGACCCGTCCTTATCGTCCGGTAATAATTTTAAATATTCATTTAAATTAATAATTTTCGACAATTTACGACCTATCCCTTTGTTCTTCTACCTCGCCTTCGTATTTATCGCCGCCTCGCGTTGCCTCGTTTACTCGTTTATTTATAAGGTACAGCTTCGACGTAATATTGACGCGAGTGCTTGACGTATTCTTCCTTGTTTTTTACATTTATTCGTATTTTAGTCGATTTTCAGGCGAATTTCCCGCAGTGACCGAAGAGGTGGGCTCGAGGGGAGCTATTGCAATTGATGCGAATGTTATGGATTGTAGGAAGGGTGAGAGAGAGGGGTGATTTTTACCATGAGATACGAAGAACTAACGTAGTATGACGTTAGATGATGATTTGTCGTAAAAACTAATTTTCTTTCAATTATGCTCATTTTGAAGCCATTTTTTGTCAATTTAAAATGAAAGTGAATTGAAAAATTACGTTAAAATTCCAATTGGGATGAAAAATATGAAAAAGAGGGCGGAGAGGGGACATCTAAAATCATTGAAAATCATAATTTTGAGGAAAATATTAATTGATAATACAAATATCGTCAATTAACGATGAAAATTCCCCCCAGTAATTCCTCCAACAGCGATCTCACAACAAATTTTGTAGAAAAAAAAAAAAAGAAAAGACATTGCCGTAATAAAATAAAAAAATTCTTACATTTTTTTTTCGATTTTTCTAAATTTGAATACCTTAGTTAAGGAAAAAATCTCCCTTCCGATAAATTTTGACAAAAATAAGAAATCTGTGTATAATACTCTTCGTCACGATGGAAAATCCCAAAATTACGAAGCTTTAATTTTCAAATTTTTTTTTCAAGCGAAATAAGCCCATTTTAGAGCTTTTTCACAATTTTTCAGTCAGTACATCTTCTGCAATTCGCTTCAATCAACAAAACGGTTCAAAATTAGACTAGTAAAAATTTCTAAAAAAATGCACCAGCGCGCATTTTCACTCCTCAGTCACCACTGGACCCTTCTTCATCCTTGAGTAACAACACGTCAAAAATCCAATTGAATTTTCACATTCGTCGATGGAAAAATTGATTAAATAGAATTTTTCAAGCTCTACTCCTCCCCTCCCCTCTCTTCGGTCCGAAACAATCCTCCGGAAAATTACGTTAAAAAACACTCATACATTGGCCAAAAAAGTAGCTCCATTTATTACGGGAAATTCGCCCATAGTCGCGAGTCTCAGCGACGATGCTTTTTCACCGGCTCGAAACGAGCACACACACGCGGCTAATGAAGGTATTTGGAATTGGAAAAGCTCGCACGGTTGACGTTGATATTACGAAGCCATTACGTCGATATACGCGAATATATTTCCCGGGAAGCCGACAAGTTCGCGGAATTATAATAATTTAAAACGCGCGCGAATAAACCGCGACGACGTAAACACCTCGGTGCCATCGAAGACGTTGAAATCGTTTTAAAATATTGAAAATATTTCCCCCTCCGGCCTCCTCCACCTTCCTTAGCTATTTCTCGCGCGCATTTCGATAATTGTAAATTCGCCTGAGTGAAAATTCCCTCGACCGATAATTCATTTCGCCGATACAATGAAAATACCTGCGTAATGCGCTATGAAAAATTTAATATTCTTAAAATCAGCTCCTCTCTTGCGTCTCTCTGCTGCTCGACATATATCGCGGAGTCGAATACACTTTGTATGTGTACAGTGTGCATATATATGTTGTTCGGTATACTTTATAATACATTTATGCCGAGAGAGAGAGAGAGAAAAATACAGCATAACGAAAAAAAAAAATCTAAAAAGGAATACATTACGTCATATCAATCGATACGTACTACATCGCATACACCGATAATAATGAAATCCGTTTCGGCGAATAATTTTTCACCATTCTTTAATACATACAGCGCGAAGATTTTCAAATATGTAAATTCCTTTCTATACGTATACGCGTAGAATACGCGAATTTCACTTCATTCGTCGAGTCTGCGACACACGGCGATATTATATCCGAAGATACGCCACTGTGCTGGAGTGGTATAAAAAAATATTTCGACGTATACGTAACATACCCACACAATGTCGCGATACGAAAACGAAAAACGTGAACGAAATGTCGGAGTAACAAATCAACAGTTTTTAAATATCGTCGAATCAAAATTACATTTCCGCCATTTCGTATTTATAGTTTACGGTGTATATTTTTTCGTCGGAAAATACGATTCGAATATTTCAACCCCCACGTGCACCCTCGTCCGCGATTCATTTCACCGCGTCACCTCACTTTAGACGACATAACCGACGGGATAAACTTGTACACGTGAAAAATTGCGCAAATTGCCGACATATCGAGCCAAAACGAATAGATATTTTTCAATTTAGCGACGACGATGCCAATTTTATATAAATTTATTAGCTACGTCGACCGAATCCTGCGAGCACGGGAACACGCCCGCGTGTTTTTCATCCTCCGTGAAACGTTTTCATTAGGTTTTTTTCTCATTTTCGCTTTAACGTGAATTTTAAAAGCTCGCTCGTGTCCTTTGTGTCGTCTCTATCACCTCGTTCTTATTTCAAAGCCATCGAGTATGCTATTTATTGTTTAAGAATCGAAGAAGCGCCTCGAATAAGAACAAATGCTGTAATTAGCCGGGTGCGCGTTTGACGTTTCGTCGCACCTCCCTTTTTCCGACACCATCGTTGATACGTTTTCGAATAGATGAAATTACTTATTCTCGTTGTTCCAAGAATAGCGTTTATTTACGTTCTCTTTCTCCTTCGTTGCTTCCCAAGTATTGATACGTTTCCATAGAGAATGTAATTGCTGCGGAAATTTATGAAAATTTTCGACATGATACGTCGAAATTTTCAAGTGATGGCCGCGAACGAGACGGTGAAGTGGTGAACGAACGAAAAGAAAGGGAGATGCGAACGAAATGAAAGATGAAATCGAATACTAAATTTAGTAAGAAGGCGTGCCAGCGTCTTGATGTCGTTAATTTTTCACTAAAAGAAAAAAAATCGTAATGGAAATCGATTTTTTAAAGCGTAAAACTACATTAGTCAAAATCAATTTTCTAAACAATTCATCAAAATCGTTCTTGTACTTGAACGATTTACCAAAATCGATTTTCATAAATCGACTTATTGCTATAGACTTTATAATCGATTTATCAAAATCACTTCATCAAAATTGATTTCTTAAATCAGACGTTTTTGCAAAGAAAATAAATTATTAGACCCCTCTCTTCCTCCCATTAATCCTGGCACCCGTAACACTTTAAAATTATTTTCAGGAAATTCATCCGAAAAATTTTCCAACTGAAATTAATTAACCGCTGTTTAAAATTGACTCAAAGAGATCGATTTTTGATCAATTAATTTAAAATAATATCGTAAACGTCGAATTTTGAGACCCTTTTTTATGAATTTTAATTTCTAATCAAACAAGGAACGGCCAAAACCAGTTAACGCAGCAAACACAAATAATTAAATACCATAAATAAATAAAATAATCAAAAAAATTAAAATAAAAAATACCACAATCATAAAAAAAACATAACTCAATTTTTTAATCAATGTTCGCGCAACGCAATAAAACGCGCAAATACTCGCGCACCTACCCCCACCCTTCGTCCACCCACTTATAGGCCATTCCACCGCACAACGTTTTCGCACATCACTCCATAAACACGTATCCTGTCGCGTTCACGAAATAAACCGCTTTTACAGTCGTTTCTGCGTTTACGCCGAAGTGCGACTTTTAGAACCTGCATAAAAACTACATTAGCTAGGCCTTCAACTACCGTATTCCACTTCGGAGACATTTATTGGCTCGTTAAGATCAAAGCCTCGTCAAAAGTAGTTAAATTTCTAATTCATGTACGAAACACCTCCATACAAACCGATACCGTTCGTTTCAACGACACGACGCGTAAATAGAATCCATTACCGCATCTCGCCATTTTACTTCCGATACATTAAAGATTTCCGTCGAGTCAAGTATTTAGTGCCGAAGACCAGCAGTTATGTGATTTTTCCACTTACCTAAAACAGACAACAAAAGATGGTAAATTAAAGTGTAAAAAAAACGATGCTAAGAACAGTATTATGATTAGTATCATTGTATTAGTAACCTCAACAATCGAGGCGCCCAAAGTATAATAAAATTTAACGTATATAAAACACCCAATCATACCCGAACTTTCACCCGACACCGTAACCCGTGTTTAAAGACGCTATAAATATTAGTTATCGATGTCGAATACAAATTCTATTCTTTTTTTCGCCCGCTACATTACGTATTATGTTAATGGAGCAAGGCTACGTTATAAATTACTCTACGTGGGTTTACAATTGTCATATTCGAAGCGCGAAAAATGAAACCCGATGAATATTCTCGTATTAATATCGAGCATACATTTCGTAATGAGGAAATATCTCGTATCGCGCCCTCTTCGCGTCAAGGTGTAGCCTAAATGCTTTTCGAAGTATTAAGCGATTTCCATCGGAGCGCGAATCTCAAAAAGTGCTTATCGTTTGCCGCCTCACCCGCCTCGGAAATCGACGAAGGGTAGATGCAGTACGCCAATCGATACGTAACGGCTTTTACGCGTTACGGATACATTACGACGTTATTTACCACCGCAACTGTTGATTTATCAATTTCATCGCGACTATACTTTTCTCCTCTTCGGAAAAGGGCAAATAGATTAAACCAAGGGTCTCCGTGGCATCTCCCGTATCGATAAAATCTCCGCGTTAAACGAACATGTCGCCAATACTAATCGTCTAACGTCGCTGTGAAATTTCCTATGGAATTGTTACCACTAATACACCTTATGAGTTGAATCCCCTTTTACACGTATCCAGACGAATTTCCTTCGGATGCGAAATTCGTTTATTTCTGTTGAGGAAAGATACAGAGAGCGGGTTCCACGTCTTCGAACTCTTCCCAATTCATTTAGTTTTTCACATAAAATTTGAAATTTTATCAAAAAAATTTGAAATTTTATCAAAAAAATGAAAAAAAATATTACATTGACAGAGCAATGATATTTCACTATATTTTCGATTTCAAGCAAAGAAAAACTGGATTTATGAAAAATTTTATAACTGAAAATATTCTAAATCAAATTCTACAAATTATCACACAACTGTTTTTCACATAGAATAAAGTTTTTTCAAAAAATCTAAAAAAATCGAATTTTTAGAAATAAAATGGTAAAGTTTAAAGATGATAAAACACTCAAAAAATTCATAAAACCAAAAAAAATCCTACAAGTTATTAATTTTTTCATAAAATAATCCAATTTTTACCAACTTAAAATCCAAATAACAAAATTCACCTGTCAATGAAAATGGCAGCCATTTTGTACAACGAATTCACTTTCTTGAAACTTGTACCAAGATATTCCTTACAATTAGATTTCCTCTTTCAAAAAAAAAAAAAATGTCCCAACGACTCGGCAAAAGATAGCTCTAAACTCCGGAACTATTCCACGTATCGTATAATTATTCAATCCATTCCGGACCCCGATGTCAAATCGACGCATAAATTGATACGTGTAAGCCGAACGAAAAAAATACACACGCAGCGAAACCCTCCCCTTTGGCCACCCCACCATAAAAACCGAACCCATTCCGCGTGCCGAGGAAATCCGTCGGATTATTTCGACGTCAATTCACGCAGCCGAGAAATAAAACCGTCGTTGTTAAAAATATATCAAACTATATCAACATTTATGTAAAAAAATTCAATTTACAAACAATACTGAGAAAATATTAAACTCGTTTTTGCCTCTTTACTCGTTTCAATTTACCGTTCTATCTTCGTTTATTACACACGACGGCAGGATGCGAAGACATAGCGACGCGAAGGAAAACCCTACTCGGTAATATAAGGTTACAACGTTCTATTTAATTTCTTTTATTGTAAATCAAAAAACAGCAGAAAAAGCGTCATTCGTTATAATTAACCCGCACAATTGGGCGTAACTTGGAAAAACGCTGCGAGTATTCCATCATCGAAAAACCATAGAAGGCGAGAAAAATTAACGTCTGAAAAACGGCGTCGCTCCTCTGGGTGAACGCGCAAATAGACGAAATATAAAAAAGCTATCATAACCCTAGCAATATAAATCAGCACGAGGGCATTAAAGAGAGCGCAAAAAGCAAAAACACATGGATTAGAATGGCAAAAGCGAAAATAAATAACGCCGTAACAATAGCGAAGAAATTAAAATGAAAATAGGGGAAAGAAAGACGATAAACGGACAACGAAAAACGATAAAACATATACCCACAAGTCGTCCTCCCCTCCCATACCCTTGAAATACCGATCCCCAAAAAACGTGTTACAAGCTGGAAAAATCTTTCCCTCTCAATTTCCCCAAACCCTCTTACGTTTATTACGAAATAAAAACCTAAATACGTATAAAACGTTAAAAGAAAACGAGCGCGAAAAAAAAAACTCTAAATGACGGATAAAACGGCGCCAAAAAAAACGTTTTAACCGAGACTTATCCTCGACCTGGCGATGCTTTTTCCGATTCTCATCATTTTCCAATAAACATCTCTTTTCGAGATTTTTATCTACCCCCGATCACCGTTTCCGCGTGTCCGAAACGCCACCGAGTACTTTTTTTTACTATTTTAATCAAGGTATTTTACTGGGGTTTTTTTCTAGTTTAAATTTACGCTCGTATAAGTTTCTCTATTCGCTTTCGAGTGCGTTTCTTTTCCGCGCTTGTTTTACTCGCTCCAAATGAACGAGCAAACATACAATCAACGAGTAAAAGTCATTATATAACCCTTAAAAAATATTTTCGCTTTTTCACCACGCGTTTTGCTGTCCTTTCGAAGCTCGCGCACGTTAAAATGCCTTTTTTCACGACTTTGCCGCTCAATTTAAACTCCATAAAAAAGTATTCCTTTTTATCGATTGCGTACACAGTACACACTGAAAAAAACTTTCCTCTCGTTATAAGTGTATATCAAATAAATTATCATTTTTTAACGTCGAATTAACATCCCCTCGTTGCCTCACATCGACCAACTTTTCCGTAGCCTTTACACCTAAAAAACACCGATTGTAATGCAAAACGTTCGACAAATTTTTTTCCCCCGTTAAAAGAAAAAAGGCGCGTTAATTTGTTTCTAATTTCAAGTAGCGTAAATTTTAGTCCAACTTTTCCAATTAATTCGAGTCTCGAGATCCTTCGCAGCCAAAAAAAACCGTACTTTTGCTACCCTTAAACGAATTTTCGCAACCGCGACTCCGCGTCTCAGACCAAATCTCCTTGTCTAAATAGCGGAAGCACAAGGAAAAAAAACCAACGCCATTGTGAAAATACAAAGTTAATTTCCGCGATTTATTCCATTCTTATTTACGCTACTTTTCGAATGAACGAACCAAACAATTTGATAGAACGCGTCCAAATTGAGGAAACGTTCGAGTTGAAATTCGAGCTGGTGTACCTCGAGTCGCTTTTTCAAGACTTCGGTAAATATTAGAGTATCGGAATGTTACTCTGGTTTTTAATTCTGTATTTAAAAATATCGTTTAATATCTACGCGGCTTTGACGACATAGAGGAAGGAATGTTGAGATGGATTCTGGAAATTCTTTCCAGAAATATAATCTCGGATTAAGATCTTTCTTTATTTTGTGGTTTTTTTCTAGGGTGACAGCGTCGTGATTATCGTATTTTATTTTATAAATGAAAAAAGAAAAAAAATTCTGAAATAAAACGTCGATGAAAAATTGAGTGATTAAACTATATTTTTAGCTATTTATACGCATTTTCAACGCTTCTACAGTGTTACCAGAACATTGGGAGAAAATCGAAATCTTACTTGGGCTTCATATAAATCGAAAAAGGTTAAATTAAAGTTCCAGAGGTGAATAATTTACAAAATATTGACAAAATGTTGATCAATGCGGTTTTTCGACGTACCTAAAAAAAAAAACGGATTTTATTGAAATGTGGTAAAAAGCTGATTTTTTGGTCGTTTATCAAAAATAATAAATTTCAAGCTATTTAGCTTCCGAAATCATTCATTTTTAGAAACATTTTTTTTTCGACTGAAAAAATTCATTGATATCCCCTCTCCCCCCTCTCTCCATGTCCTTCTTCCAAGTCCAAAAATTGTACATTTTTGCTTCTAGCATCAACTTTTGTATTTTTTTTCCATTTTTATCCAATTTCTTCAATTCATTATTCGAGAATTTTAACTCTCCCTTCCCCGCTCCATACTTCACGAAACGAAGAGGGTATTTGTGGAGTAAAAAACCCATCCATTAAATTTAATTACAGATTCAAAAATTGTATAAAATCAGTTCTCCTGTCCAAAAATGACCGATTTCACCCCCGAAACGATTTTTCTCTGAAAAACACTGTTAACTCTCGCAGATAGCGTATTTCTCGCATATACGTGAAATTTCCGCTGGGCAATTTGATATGAACCGCGTTATAAACATCATCTACGAATACGAAGTCATTAATCGTGCTACAATCCCGCTGGCGAGCTCAAATAGCCATTTACTGCGGTACATACTGGGGAAAAACGACGCTCGGGCAAGTATAACTTGAAATATCACCTCATCGCGGTCGTGCGTTGCGCTAAATGAACCGTAAACGACGTCGCGAACCCGAGAGAAAGGTAATTAAAAGGACATGCGAACGAGGGTAATTGGAGCCGGTGGGTGTTGAGTTGTCAAAAAATGCCTCAATATGGACGCAGCTGCAAGAGCACGCGTCTGGCAACCCTTATTGACAAATGCAACGTGGACCGAAGACACCCGATTAACACCGGTTCACCCCAATGTCGATATCCGGTTACTGGACCAGATTTCGTGTAGACGTTGGTAGGCGCGTAGCCTGAAAACGGGCCCGAGGCGTAGATAAGGAATGCCGTCCTAATTACAGACAGATGCTCCTCTTGGACGACGGTCATTATACGGAGAAGTGGGCGCGGATACGTTTATATTTCAAGGTAACGCCGACTCCGGATTATGAGTGGATTTTTGTGTAAATTGAACGAGAGTACGGCGCCCGAGATACACGAACGGCTTCTGTCGAATTATTTTAATTTCGTTTGGTAATTTACGACGGTAGGATTTGCCTGCGTCCTTTTACGGAGAAGCTGGAGATTTCCTCAATGCTGGACGGCGTCTTAATTTTATTTTTCGGGGTGTTCAACACAATGATCGAGATTATTAGGATCGCGTTGTCGCGCGTTTTCCGCCATATTACGCGGAGTCTTGTTTAATACGTCGCAACGTTAATCTGTTTTACGAGATTATCCACGTTATAAAAATTCATTACAGTTGGCGCGCGCGAAACGACGCGAATAAATTAACGTTAAGTGCTTCGCTTCACATGTTCGGGGTGTAAAATTCTCCCGCCGTAGACCGTCCCTTGTATGTGCTACAAGCGACATAAAAACTCTTTCTGCAAATTACACCGAGTACATGCACCTTGTAAGGGTACATCGATGGATTTGCAGACTCGTAGTCCTCGTTATCCTCTTTTTACATCTACGCTTTTATTTACCCTCGTTGTATGGCCGGTCGACATTGATGTCTTAATTATTTCAAACGACGAGTCCGCCGAGGCGCCGAGGACGCATTTACGACTAGTTTTACGACATTTTTTTCTTATTTTTTCTCAAAAATGCTGCCTATTTTAAGAGATGGATTAAGGCGTATGTGACGTTATCACTTATATGTAAAGGAGAAAGTGGGTTTAATTGAATGCGAAATGTTGCTGGAGTTTTGTAGAAAAAAGGATTGGTTTGCATCTTGAAAGAGTCATTACTAGTAACAATGCACCTGAAATATCATCAGAAAATGTCGCAAGGTTCAAAGAAGGAGTTGACTGACATGGAATGTCATGAAAAGGTCACGGTTTTTTTTTTCAGATAAACTTGAATGTACTAATCAAGATACTAAAAATCGTGTCATTTGACCTTGCATGTCATGATTCATGCAGAACAACCTTGAATGTCATATAAAGTGTCACGATTTGCATTTTGTAAGTCTTTAATATCATTCAAGAGGTAACTGAAGTGGCATAGATGTCATGGAAAGGTTACATTTTTCATTGTATGACCTTGAATATCTTGATCAAAGTTCCAAAAATCGTGTCATTTGACCTTGCACGTCATGATTCATGCAGAACAACCTTGAACGTCAGGTAAAGTATCAGGATTCGTGATATTTATGTTATTTCTATCTACCCCTACTTCTGACAAATCCCACATCTTGTCCCATGTACTACTTTTGAAGTAGATGCTTCCCCTTCTGGTGTAATTTTCAAAATTTCTTCGATTAATTTTTTGATACAAGTCCTTACTTGAGGTTTGGACAGAGGCTCTATTAATTTTAAAAATATTCCATTTATAACAATTTTCTGGAATTCTCAAATTCCAAAATCAACTCATTTCCTCGAATTTACTTTTCCGCACTATTTTCTCCATTAAATTACAAATCAATGTAATCTGACGTCATTAAATACTCTATTTATCAAACAAAATAAAGTATCTATTTAACCCATAGACAAGTAGGAAAGGTACCTCATTCGAGTACGTACTTTCAAAAGCACCAAACCAAATTGCTCTTGCACCCATTGAACATTTTCCGGCTCGGTTTTTCATTAAAATGCCTCACCACAACACGTGCATCTCTTATGCGAATCTTATCGAATAAAAAAACCCTACCCACGACATACTCCAGCATCTGGACCAAAACTCCCATTCGGGTTATACGTTAAACAACGTTTAATAATGAGATTTAATTATTCATCCCTTTTCGTCTATCGACTCCGTACAATTAGCCGGGTTAAATCGCGTTTGAATTTTTCAATGTCCATGCAGGTATATAAAGTGAAACGAACGGACGTAAATGCCGACGTATATTTTATCCTTGTATGGTCTTTTAATCGAGCACCCTCGCTACGTCTAAAGTCGAGATACGTGACTACGAAATATATCCGCGTCCGTGCAAATTTCCGTGTTAACGAATTTTAATACCGAGCTACCATCAATCTGGCATTGCCTTGCTCGTTTTATAATAAATTACCAAATTAGACGATTTCTCGTAGCAGTTTAATTCGCTTACGAAGATGACGCCGATGGAAAAAAAACGTAGATTTACCATTTTAAGAGGTTTGTTTACTTGTTTTTTTTTCTCCGGTATTTTACACGTATAAGATTATAGTAAGTCGCTTGTCGAATATACGACATTTATGATTCGGTACGAGATGATTTTTTTCCACTTCGTATGCTCGGAAACCAGTTTAGCCACATTTTTATCTAGACGAACGAAAGAAGAGAGAGAAAAATGAAAAACAGCTTTTTCGAATTAGAAGAATTCGCCGCAGATTCGTATTTTCATTTCGATTCTTATATCGTCGAACGTATTAAAATATATAAAAACTGGTAATGATAATATTTTCATACGGCCATCTTTTTTTCACGCTTTAAACAAGAAAGCCACGTAAGCCGAACGACGCGAAACATCGCAGGGCAAAACTGGTTTCAAAGTAGAAAAATTACTCGAAATGGAAAAATCTCGGCGCTTATTCGCTATAAAGAATAAAAAGCTTAATAAATTAAAATCTTAAAACTATTTATCGTTTTTAATGTTGAAAATTTGAATATCACTCGGACTATACTTATACTTTTACAATGTCGAAATACAAAATGGCGGAGGGAATCTCGTAAATATAAATTGAATCAACATATAGATAAATTACACTTTTTTCGGCACAATCAAACGTACTTCGATATCTCGATTATCGACTTGTCAACGCGTATTCAAATTTATTCGTACATTTAAATTCGAGTCTTCGAACTCGTGTCGGCAATTTTATCACCTGACAAAATTTTCAATACATATGCCAAATTCCCCATCAAACACGCAATCTTCGTTGTATTGAAATCGAACAAAATCAAATTCTTTTTTTTTCGAAAGCCGCCGAAAATAAGCAAGAAAAACTCATCGCGATACCGTGAAATTCCTGCTCCTTACGTCAGTCACGATAAAAGTAAAACGAAAATCCAATTTTTCAAAGGCGACCTTAGACTATAAACGACACACGTTCAGTCGGAATTAAATAGGTCACTCGAAAAACGACATTTAATATCGTCTGTTGAAAATAATATTCTAAATAAAAAAAATATCGAGAGTGATTTCCTCGTGTTTTTTATTCGTTTGTACTTTTTTCCCTATTCGTGAAACGCCTAAGAAAGTGAACGAGACGAAACGTAAAATAAATAATGGACGAAAATTTAACTTTAACATGACGAAAATATATTTACATAAAAGAACACGTCAACCGGACCGCCTTCGTATACGTTGGATTTTCGCTTTATTAATTTCGACATTTAAAAAAAAATTCAAACACGAAATTTTTTTCTCCTTGGAGTATTCTTAATAGCAAAATTGACCAATTCACGTGCAAGTATAACGAAATTAAAAAACTTTTTTTTTTCATTTCGCCGCGAAAAATAAAAACGAAATGCAGGTAATATATCGTCGCGGAAGGAAGCAATTGTAGACAAACGAACCCCAAAGAATCCGCGATAAATTCTTATTCTATTATGAAACTTCCATTTGCCAAATAATTACCAGTATTTATTGAATTTTCTCGAGGAAAAGAAAAAGAAAAACAACCCGCAAAAGTATCGCTACCTCGTAACACAATTTCAAAAAACTTTACCTAAAGGTCCTCGCATTCCTTTTTCATTATTGAAAATATTCCTTTCGTTGAACTTCTTCGAAAAAAGTAAAAAAACCGCCTAATTAATTCCGTTCATCGATGACGTCATCGTTTCGTCGCGAGTATTTTTATTCGCGAATAAAAATCGAACACTCGTGCGAGAAATATGCTAAAAATTGTACCGAATTTTTATTCATATTTTTCCCAAATATACATATTATGCTCGCGTATATTTACGTCGAATCGATAAAAATTCGTAACATTTGTAAAATCCTTCGAATAAAGCCGCAACTTTCACCGCGCCAACGCCAAGAAGGTTGAGATATTCGAAAAGAAAAAAAAATATTAAATAAATATAAATAATAAAAAAAATAACGTGTCATGGCCGAGCTATTAGTGAGCCGTATAAAATCCATTTTTTATCATTTTAATACCGAAAAATAAAATAAAAATGATAAATAAACGAATTAAAATTATTCTAGAACGGGAAAAAATCCACGAGGATGTCGCACAAAAAACAGCAGTGGAAGGGAATCAATTTTTTCAAAATAATCGCAGTTTTCCTTATTGGAACTGAGACACTTGGACGTTCCTTGGTGTGATATGATCTTTTAGACGAATTTGTGCTTTCCCACCCATCTCTTTACCTGCCCTCATCAGTCATCACATCGCAAAACTATCTCATCACATAATTATGATAATAACGCGAGTAATAGAAATCTGCATTTTTTAAATAATTACGAAGTATATTAAAAAAATATATAAAAATACTAAGATGTGGTGAGGAGGAAGGAGAAAGCTAGAAAGGGCATCAAATTGGAAAAAAATTCTCAATCAAAATCAACATTTTTTGTAGGAACTGTTCGATTAGTGATTTACATCAAAGTTCCCTTCATAAAATAAAAAACATCTTTTTAAAAAAAATTTTAGTCCAAATTTTTTTTTTATTTAAAAAAATTTGTATTAAAAAAAACATAATTTATCAAAATTTTTTGAATTTTAAAGTGAATGTGAGAAAGGCTTTCTTCAATTCCCTTATCTCCCCTTTCCCCCTTATTTTTTTCAATTAGGTACTAAAGATTTTGATTGAAAAAAAAATTAACGTAAATTATCAATTTAAACATGAAATTTCATGTTGATTTAAAAAATAAAGTAAAATGAAATAAAATAAAATAATAAAAATAGGAGAACGTCTCTTCAAATGAATTATAAATAAAATCTAATTAAGTGGTTAAAAATAAAATTAAAAAAAAAACATTGAATAATAAATTCCAAAAAATATGAAAAAACATAAAAAATATCTCAGTTACACCCTAGAGCAATAAATACCTAAAAACTAACAAAATCAGCCTCATTTTTCGCAACCACTCGACATCAGCCCTCTCATCAAAAGTACTTAATTGGGAGAAAAATTGGAAAAATCGAAAACAACGCGCTACGTAACATCTACATTGCATTTCCGGACGAAGACATCACCCGGATATTCCACTTGGGGTATTGAACTTTTCCATCTCATGGATACGATTAGATTGAAATATTATTGAAATAAATCTCAATAATCCAAAACTTGTATAAAAATGTCACCTAAAAGGAAGCTTTACTTGGAAAGCCCTTTCAATTTGCAGGAATCTCGGATACGAAATCCCATCGCGGTTAGAAATTATATACGCGACATAACCATTTAAAGATTTGACGTAAGAGCGTTCGTTGAGCAAAACAACACTTCTGGTACAAGACCGAGTTACTTTATCGATAGAAAAAACGTCTAATTGAAATTTTCGCACATAAGCACTTAGAGCGGATCAAGTTATGTGAAAAAAAACACGAGCTTTCCTTAGCACGCTGGCGAGATGCATTAAACCGCGTTTCGAATAAGCTCGTTTTACCCGCAATCGTTGTATCCGGCGAATAACGCAACGATAAAGCGTCAAACACCATATAACAACACGATTCGACGAATATTGTTTCAATCCAAATCTGGATTTAGCTTCGGCGCCCGAGTATCACTTAATACATTAAACTAAATTACCATTTTGTATGAAAATACTACAACATCGTTTACTAAATACATTCATTATAGCGTTTCGCAGGCACTTTATACAGCTTAAGTGGTTCTTTTCGTTAACATTTTCGCAGCCTTGTATTAAGCAAGACGAAATCCTGGAGCTATTTTGCATTAAATCTTCGCTGTTGTACGTTTCATTGTGCATAAGAGGAATCATATACGTAGAATTGCTCTGTTTTTACCTCATTGTAACTTCGTGTAACTATTTCAACCTTGGATGACTGACAAACGATCGGTTACTAATTTATAACGCGTTAAAAGGAGGCGATTTTAATAATCGAGCTTTGTATTAATTATACACGTCGTCCGGTCGTATACTCGTAAAAGCGCGCCTCTTTACACCAGCGTTCATCTGGTGAACACGCAGCAACACCAACGATCCGACGAGGTTACCGATTAATCGTGACGGTCATGGTCGCTTTCTTCCACCGAAGAGATGCTTTCATCGAAAAATACGCGTTTAGCGTATACAAAATAGGAAAAAAAAACGCAATATAACCAGTTCCTATGAGTTGTGGCTCTACGGGCCTCCTTCGTGGTTGATAAATCGCCACAGTATCAACGTGCTTATATATTTTTAAATTCGGTGGCGTAATTCGTTATCGTGTACATCGATGGAAAGCACCACGCATGTGGGCAATGTCCTCTTCCGTACCGTCCATTACCGTGGTCGCCGATGTTTGCAACGTGCACCTGTACCAATGGGTATTCCAACTGTTTGCGAGATATTCATCGCTAAAAAACGACGTGATTAATTGATCGTCATTTCGCAAACACGCCAAGATAATTATCGTGCTGCTTGGGAGACTTACGTGGATGTTTTAACGAGCTGAAATTGAAAATTATGCGATTTTTTATTGATTTTTTTGTTTTGTTGTATCCGCGTATTCTTAGAATCGATTTAATGAGATTTGAAGGACGTTGAAGAGTTCGAGAAGAAGGTAGGTGGAAGGAAGGGGATGAGAAGGGAAGTGAGTTGAGATGTAAATGTTTAGAACGAACATTTCTTTTTGGGCGGAATTTGAAATCGTCGATTTTTAGGCGAATTTCCAAATTTTCCGAGATGGGAAATTTTTTTTCAATTTTTTAACCAAGAAAATCGCAACTTTGAGCATTTTTAGGATATTTTTTAGCTTAATTTCGATGATTCGATTTCGATATTTTGACCTTTGAATTAGGTACTTTGATTTAAATAATAATTCGATTCTGATATTTCGATGTTTTGATTTCCGATTGTGATATTTTGATTTCGATACTTCGGCTTTGATATTCCAATTTTGATATTTTGAATTTAGATATTCAATTGGGACACTTCGATTTCGACGATTCCATTGTGATATCTTAATTTTAATAATTTAATCACAAAAGTTGATTTCGATTTCGATATTTAGACTTCAATATTTCAATTTCGATAGTTCGATTACCACATTTTGATTTTCGATTGAGATACTTTGATTTCGATAATTCAATTTTTCATTTCGATATTTTGATATTCGATTGAGATACTTTGATTTCGATAATTCGATTTTTAATTTTGATTTTGATATTCGATTGCGATATTTTTGATTTCGATATTTCAATTTCAATTCTACAATTCAATTCAAATATTTCTAAATTGCAACTTCAATTTCGATATTTCGGTGACAGAGATCAAAGCAACCGAAACTCACGCCACATTTCTCGTAGAGCAATTGCAATTGCAACAGCTTAGTCATCGTTATTTCACAAGCATCCGGTATCCAAAAAGAACGCCGTAATTACGGGAAGGAAGCTGATGTGATCAACGATGAAAATTCAAGACGAAGGGAGAAATATGTCCAATAACAAACACAAGAGGGACGTAGTTACATTTTGTAGGTCCGGAGTATCGTGAATGATGTCAGGATATGGTTAATGGTTACGAGGGTCGGTAAAAAAATACAATCACCAGAGAAATCCACGAAGAAATATAAAATTGGGAGAATTCGGACTTGTAAAAGATACAAATAGCTCGAGGAAGCATAAAATATACTAAAGGGGCGATGAAAATAGATTTTCATATAACTACAATTCCTCTAAAAGCCTTCCGATCACTAGACGTGATTCGAGAAAACCTACGCCACGTTTTCTTTTCCATATTAAACCCAGAATCCAAGTACACATCGACTCATCACCAAATACAATCCCTAATCACCTCGCTTCCTTGATGCGTCGCTCTCTGAAGACCACAACCGACCTGAATAGGACACTGATTATATGACACCGAAAAACTGTCACTGGAGGATGGTGTTTGGCGCGAAGTAGAAAATATGCAAATCGCCGAAGAATTTCGTCGGTTACACGTCTCGCGTGTATGATCGATTGTCATCGCTATACAAAAAACTATTCCCTATTGTTAGTCAAATTCACATTTGATTTTTTTCTACCTCAACGTCTCCTTCGAAATGGTCACGTCGTTTATTAAAAGCGTAAATATTGAATTTACGTGAAAAACTTTTTTCTTCCGAGATAATCTAGCATGTTAGAGCGCGACAAGATAGACATAGCGTAACGGATAGCTCTTGGATACATGATTTTTCATACATTGTTGCATGTGGATGGTGTATACGAACGCCATGAGAGAGATTGAACCACGTACGTGAGCAAGATGAAAGCAGAGAATAAAGATGTACTCGTTGATTCGCCACCGAAAAGAGAATCCGCCGATGAAAGGGCAATCATTACCAACCACATGTAAATTCTCGTACAAAGCAAGGTTATGCACGCGATTTTCTCTTAGAAAAAAACCACGACTCTCGTTTAATATTTATTACGCAATTTCCAAACCTAATAAAATATTTCGAATTGGTCTCGTACAAATGCGAAATACGCTAATGCCAAAAATTTCGCTGATTTTAATTCCAAACGTGGTGTTTTTTTCGTCTTTTCTCATTCTACATCGTTTCTGTTGCCATCGTATTTTTTTCGTCTACGTACCACGACCCGTATGTGGCATAGCCACCCGTCCAAATCACGTTCGCAGAATAAAATACCAAAAATGGTTTACGTAAACGTATCACGTTCGCGGAATACGCGATAATCGGCCGATATGGTTATTAGATTTTGTAACCAGACGAACTCTCGAGTACATGTCGTTTTCCTGTGTCGTACAAGACGCGTATATTGTTCCAAATACCAACAGTCGCTTCTGCTTTTAACCATTCGATTGTGTATTTGGCTCCGATCATGTTCCCACGACTGTGTATAGTACGTATTGTTATCGAGGTGTACGTGCAACCTCGAACGATGTCCGTTTTATTAATAACTCCGGAATATTGGTAGTCGATGCATATTCACGTTATTAGTTTGGGTAATGCGATAGCCCTCGGTACGTCGTACCCCCTCCTCCCTTTCGTTTTCTATTTACAAACACATACACCTGTATCGGCTATCGTATTTGCATTTAGTGCCTGACGAACCGTTTCATCTTCTATCTTGTGGTAACTGGTTTCAAAAGGCGAGCAATCTGTAACGCTTCGCTGTGTGAACCGTCCACCATGCTCTATACCGAGGCGACAATTAATTTACTCAATTACCCAAACCTGATGCGAATTGGTAAAATAAACTTATGGGAAAATGCCTTTATATCTCTTCGGATCAGTTTTATTACCATAGCCGCTCAATACCCGAAGACAGATCATCCCGCGGCCACGAAAATTCATCGGTATATATACTTTCCGAGTTGTAGCATTAGACGAAAAATCAATGATCTACGCAGGAAGAGCACGAAGGAGGGGAAATGGATAGAAGAGAAATTGGCGTCTTATTTTCGTTAACTAATCATCAAAGAAATAACACGATTGAAGAATACGAAGAGGATACGATCGCAAAAAAATTATTGTTGAGGGGAGGGGAGTAAGAGGGGGAGGGGAAGGTTGCATTTACTTGTCGGATTAGACGTTTTCAATAATGCGTGAAATTGGGCGAAATTGAAAAAAGTGGACAGTATTGACAAGGAGTTGTTTAGCATCGCTCTCCTCCTTCTCCTCCTCTTCTATTTCAATTGCAGCTTCTTTATCTTCCGACTACCTAATTTTTTTACGAGAATTGATATATTGATGAATATTAAGCGGTAGATTACTAATTCCGAGATCAATATTATCAAGATAATTTTATATCAATTTAGAAAAATAAAACCAATAATGTAATGACCTTAAAATTGATGAAAACATGACAAAAAAAAAAGCTAAAACAAAAATCGAAATAAATTGTCGACATAAAAGCACGATTCATATCAATTTTCGACGAGAAATTTTTTCAAAAAAATAAAAAATTGATAAAAAATTTTCCAATTTTTCCAGCGCATTTAACAAAAAAAATACTTTGTTTCAGCAAGAGAACTGGAAAAAATGAAAGAACGTAAAGCTGCAGCGATAGCGACAACAGCAGCAGCCAAACCAATCTTAATGAAAATTTTTCCAATAAAAAAATTACCTTTGCTTACCTATTTACATTAAAAAAAATGTCATTTTGTAAAATTTTGAAAAATTTAATAAAGACATCTTTCTTTTAAAAGTTGAAATTTTTTCAATTTTACCTTTCCGGCACAGATGACATTTTTTACGAACCTTTAGTGGAACCACGAGGTACATAATACCACATGTGATTCACCCTCCCCTTCCCCACCGCACTTCTTAATTTTTTATAAATTATTAGACTTTTTTTTCCGCTTTTTCGTAACTTTTTAAGACAAAATAATCGATATTTCCAATTCAGATATTTTCACGAATCGAAACCAAGCATCAAAAAACGATCTCCTTGGGTCAATCTAATTCACTATTTTTCACTTCGATAAAACCTCGCCCCTATCACCACCCCGCGTCAACTCGGGAGTCATCAAATGTTACGAATCTGCGGCGCGGAAAACCACCTCTCGAAACCAATCCCACCTAACGACCGCGTCGGCATCTCAACAAATCGGCAAATCCCACAATACCCATCGTCGAACTCCTAATCGTCGGATTATGTAAATTCTCACCGATAAACTTACAATTCCCCAGAGCTCGTAAAAGATTTTCAATACGAAGTCATAACGTTGGCCGCGAATTCAACCTTGTACTACGCGTCGGGGTCACCTCGTACCGGTGATTTACAACTCCACGTCGTACACAAATAATCCAACCAATACGTATATTACTGTATGTCAGCAGAAGAGCAATACGGTCGAGGGGGTGGAAATGGAAAAATCTCGGTACCTTTGCCAAGCTACATAAATAACCAAGCCGTAAAAATTAATCTGCGCGTTTCGATGGCTCTAAAACGTGGTGTTTTTATGGTATAGAAAAATACTGGTGGAAAAATCGCCGGAGATAAAATTCAATATATTTGTCACTGAATACGTAAATTTTACGCGACATATTAATAACTCGCGTTTTCGTGTTTTCCGAACGTCACGACATCTTGGGCTTGGGAAAATTACCGTCAATTTTAGCCAATACTTGTACACGAGGCGTCGATAATTTCGCCGATTTTATACGCGAACTCATTTACATCTCCATTATAGGTAAATTACACGATGGTATTTTTGGGCGCGGTAAACGCCCGAATAAGGGTGCGGTATAAACCATTATGGTCGATTACCCTATGGTTCACGAGTAGGCGAAAAGTCCACCGCAACGTGGATTAGCGCTTGCATTTCCCTTCTTTAGGGCTCATCCCTTGGCAAATATTTTCCAAGACATCCGTGACATGTCAACTGGGCGAATCCGCGGTAATACCCCAAGACTAACGAGTGTATAAAATGCAATAACATCCTAACAATATTTCACCGGCGCCCGTCCAAAATACGAGCACGCGTCGGCACGTTCAATGGTTCATAAAAAACCTCCATGCGCACGCTATGCAAATGGCGATACATTTAATTACCTCTACACGCGTTCTCGCTGCTTGGACGTTGAAATGCGAAAAACAGAAAATATTCGATAATTACGTCGAAGCACTTATCTATGGCCGAGATATAGACAGTTGTAGAGAGAAAATGGCGTAGGGAGCTGCGACGAAGTGGCCGGCACACGCCTAGTTTACCAGAATGGTATGCCCGACGCGGCGCAATCGTGATTTCGCCTTCTGGACGACCGTATAGTCGTGACAATCGGGAAATGATAAAAGAAATGTACAAGTAGGAGCGTGATTTAGGTTTGAAATTGTTAAACGCGCTTCGCGAACTCCACAGGCCTCGCGCCGAGCTACTTAAAGGCGCTGCTGATCACCTATATCATAATTATCACCGACGTTAGCGTGGTTTACGTATGGTACGTGATTAATAAACTAGACCGTTACGAGAATTCGATCTTGATACCGAGACGTATTTCGCGTACGCAATTTAGAAAGTAAAAGCAATTTCACTATTTTTCCCCGCTTCCCTATATTATGCAACCCGCGTTTAGAGCCCACTAAATTACCGGACATAGGATTTTACTTTCTTAAATCGGCCCAGGGGTGGAAAACCATAACGTTGCCGGAGGATTAACCAAAAACTGTTTTTTCAAAGCAATCTTCTCTTAGAATACGATGAAAAAGCGAAGGATAAACGTTTAACACGTGGCTCGCCTCAAATCCAACCGGCATTTTGAGCGCCCTTTTCGCTTGTATTTTTATACGCCAAATCCGAGCGTGAGCTTTTACAGTCGAAAGGCCGAAAAGACGAAGATTAATACGATTTTCATGACAATGGCTCCCGCAGGAATGACGCGATACGCGACCAACACCACATCTAATTTGACGTTTCGCCAACAACTTGGGTAATTTTAAAGAAATTTCCGTGTTTTAAATTTACATTAAGATAGGTATTTTAGGTGTATTATGGGGTAACAGACATACATACTCGGCGACAGATTAGCTTGTAAACATGTATACGATATTTTTATGCTTTTTAGACGGATTTTCGCAATGTAAGAAAACGAAACTTCGGGTGATCGACCTTTCAAAAGAAACGAGGGAGTTCGTTTTCTTTGCGTTTGTACTTTCTACGGTTTAAGCAAGAACTTCGCTCCTATTTATATATCTATTTTGGTGCTTTCGCGGAATACAAAATATATTAGATTAGTCTTAATGAGCCCCTTGATCTCGACCCTGCTGTGAAAAGTGTTCTGGGATTGAATTCGGGCTAAGGGATAACGACGTGATGTCAAAATAGGCGGAAAATGTCGTACAGGATGTTCGCAGGAATAAGCAAATGTAAAAGGGAGACAGTTTTTAGGAAATCAGGTTTGGACTTTGGATCTTCGATTTTGACATTTCAATTTTGAAATTTCGATTTCGATATATCAATTGCAGTTATTCAATTTTGATATTTTAATTTCAATATTTTGATTTTAATTTATCGATTATTCGATGACGAAATATCGACAACGATTTGTTTGATTTTGATATTCCAATTTCGATATTTCGATTTTCATTTCGATTTATCAATTATCGGAGGGCGATATGTCGATAACAATCGTTCGATTTTGACATTTCGATTTTTATTTCCATTTATTGATTATTCGATTGTGATATATCGATAATAATCGTTTGATTTTGGTATTTCAATTTCGATCTTTATTCTGATAAATCGATTTTCGTTTTTTGACATTACTGTTACCATACTTAGATTTTTCAATTATTATTTCGATTTATCAATAATTCCATTGCCATCGATGTAACGATAAAAATTAATCGATTTTGATATTTCAATTTAGATATTTCCATTTTTTTCATACATCGATTTTCGTGTTTCGATTTTTACAATTCGATTTTGATACTTTGATTTCGATTTATCGATTCAAATTTACCAACAACGATTTCTCGATTTTTATTCATCGATTATTATTTCGATACATTGAACATTAATGTCAGTAATTCAACTTCGATATTTCGATTTCGATTTTCCAATTTCGACATTTAAAAATTTAAATAGATTTTTTTCACTTACTCTAAATTACATTTTGAAGATACCATCGTCACTTCGGTCGGAGGCATCAAAATCCACATTAAGTTTTCTTAAATTCACCTTACTCCCTCCCCCACTACTGAACTTGGATTCCGTTTAATTTCTAATCGTATTTCTCCTTAAAAATTGAGTTCCACTCACCTGCAACAAGCAAAAAAACAGATTGTATTAATAACATGAAAATTTTCCATCAATAGAACAATATTTTATTAGCAGGAAAAAGTACGCCATGTTCAAGATTTTGGTTAATTTTACAAAATAACTGAATTCGAATTTTTTAGTAAATTTATTTCAATTTAAATACTTGAAAATTGTACCTATTAAAAAAGAAAATAGATTCAAGTTTCCTCCTTCAATGGCATTTCAATCCTTCACGTACAAAAGGAGGAGGAGGGAAATGAGAAAAAAAACGTAATTATCTCGGCTCCTACGCCATTTCACTTAAAAACACCACGAAAAACCGAACCTCAATAAGAAGGAAAACCTCTGACGGAAAATTCCGCTACAAACATCACCTCTGATACGACCCTTTTTTTACCACACTCCTCGCGAATGCTCTCTACATATTGTGAAAACGAGGAAAAACTCGCTTCGGAAAAAAAACACCGCTTTAAGACGCAAAAGGGGACGTAAAAAAGCAGCGTCTAAGTACATAATACATATCACGCGATACCTCGATCTCGTACGCGAAAGTTTAACTCATAAATGTTTTAGAAAACATGTTCAATTCGGACTCCTCGCCAAAGTTACCATATAGTGCAACTCATTAGGATGTTTTTTCTACGCCATACCTCGAAGGTACATCGTCTACATGGCGCGCGTCGAACATAACCGCAACATCGGAACAACGTTGTATTCCGGTCTCGGCGAACATTAATAAACTTTTCAGCATCGTCGAATACACGAGTTCGAGGTGCGGAGGCGACGCGACGCGAAAATTACATACTCAAAATTCGTCGATGCGATAGTAAACAAGCCAACGTTTCGGGTAAAATAAGCAGCGAAAGGAAAACCACGCTGTCCAGAGCCGAGGCGAATCGAGAATGCTAGAAATTCCCACGATAATGCCCCTTTTCGGTAATAACACTAGGACACAGCAGCTTTAAATTAGATTCGCTAACTGCCTTCGAAGACGCTAACTCTTGAACGTTTAACCGAATTAATGCTCCCCGGACAACCATTTTATTACCAGCTGACAACCTTCGGGTTTTATAAAATCACAAAACTTTTAACTCCTTGTTCGCCGACCATCTCGCGAGTTACACCGGTAAAACTTTGCTATCTCGTCTGGTTTCTTCGCTTATCGGCCGAAACAACAGTACAAAAAATAGCCTCAATGTAACCTTTTTTCCTTTGGAAGCTTTTCTCGTGTATTAATTTTTTCCCCCAATTCTCCTTTTTTGCGAATCACGTTCGTCGCAGCATAACTCACGCGCCTCTTCGTCCATCCTTCGTCGTAAATATTCAAACAACGTCGACCAAGGTTAACGCCGCCGAACCTCACCGTATTCCACAGGTGCCACGAATGCCAACTTCCGGCCCAAATTTACGAGGGTAATTTGACGAGTAAACAGCGAAACGTGTAAAATTACTCTCCATCGTTTCGGCTTTTTACTCTCCCCTCAGCCTCCCCTCCCCTCAATTCATCGTCACGTCGAATAGTTAAAATTCTCGTTTCAATCTCCGCCCGTATAGACGTCGTTACGGTGACCACAATTAAATTTAATGATTTTTAAATATTCATCTAGACCGTATACACCAACGTGTGCTCGGAGCGTCGTCCGTGGATCGCCACGTACACCCCCTAATACACGATGCAAATACACGTGTCGTTCAACTTCGTCGTATAATTTTGCGGTTACGTAGTTCACAATTCGTTTCACCGTTTCGACGAATTTTTGCGGTGATTTCGCTTTTATGGGGTCATTTTTTTGGTCTGACGACAAAACCGACCTCGGATTCGTGTTCGGCGTATGCGAAAATCCTGAAATCCATATGCATTACGCGTTTTTATCACTTTTCGCGTACTCGCCCCCTCCCCCTTATGTTGTTACCCCACCAAAGGAAGTAACGCTGCAGATGAAAGAAGACTAAAATCATTAAATATAATTATAACGTTAAAAATGGTGGTTTTTGGTCGTCTTGTGATACCAAGAATACGGTTTTTATACGATGGTTTTCCATTCGGGAAAAATCAGTGGACAAGAGAGGAGAGGAGAGGGTGGATTTAGCAAAGAGCTGAAAAATGATAAAAAAGTTATGAGAATTAAGAGTCATTTTTTAGGATCCATATACTATATGAAACGTTTTTCTCATTTTAAGCATTCTTGCCCCTCCCCCTCAAACTACTACTACCACCCCTCCTCATGTAAATAATTTCTGCAACTGCAAAAATGCGCTGAAATCGGCTGGTAACGGCAACAATGTTATAAGTGTTCGTTGTGCCGCCTTTTGGCACAGGGAACACATTTTTTATACAATGATCTCCATTTTAAAAAGAAAAAGGGAGGGAAAGGGAGGGGATGAATTTAGCGAAATGATATGAAATGATGATGCATATCGATTGCTTGGACTTCACGTATGCCAAACTCGAATTTCGCATTTATATTGAAATACATGCGATAGGAAAAGGGTAATGAGGAAAATAATGGAGGGAGAAGGTACTGAAAACACGAATAAACACGAACATCAATTATTTGACGTTTAATTACACCGAAATTTAAACTCATCGATTATGTTTACCATAATTTTTCGATCCTGTCGATTTCACGAGTAGCAACTTGCTCTCCATAAAGAGAGAAGGGAGGGGGCAATGATAAAAAATGATAAAACCTCGAGATGCATATCGTTTATAGGGTTTTCGGGCACGCCGAACTCAAATCCGAGGTTAATTTGGACGAAAACTCGTTACATTTGTTATTTCGCGACGACCAGACTCATTTCATTTCCTGGTCGTAATCAAACCTCGCGACTCGTTTAACCGAAAACCTTCGCGAACCTTTTATTAAATCGTTTAAAATAAAAAGCATCTGGAAATTCTCATCAAGGAAAAAAACTCACTTTTTAGCGTAGCTGACGTGTAACCCTCGATATGGCAATCGCCATTATACCTTTCATCGTCCACCAAGATATCACTGGCGCATTTAAACACGATGAAAGTTCACTTTGTCAAAATAAATTGCGCAGAGGGGGAAAAATCCAATCAAGAGATACCGATCAGTCACCGCGACTCCCTGGAGCAATCCACGAACGACGTCTCGTCAACGGGAATAATTAAATAAAGAGCAAAAAAAAGCGAAAATCATAGCGTTAAAGTTTTTATTTTTTTTGGAAAAATCTGCAACACATTGAAGCCATCTTCAATGGTTTTTATTTCAGTCCGATATATTTCCGCTACAAGAAAATGTAATTTTCGAAATAAAAATCCGCAGACAGATTTAACTCAGCCACAATGAAATACCCGATGGAAATAACTTCTGATTTTTTTTCCTTATTTTTTTCATACTTTAACGCGTTCGCGAAATCAACATTTTTTTAAAACTTTTCGGTAGGGTTAATGGTGTTTTTTTCCCGGTACAAAAATATAAAAAGGAAAATGAGATGAAAAAAAAAAGGAAATATCGTCGAGAGATAGTAAATTTCTTAACGTTTTCTTTAACGTTGTGTATTATATCCTTTAAATATTCCGAATTGGAAACATTTTAAATAGAAGACTTTTTTCGATATAATTCCGCATTCGTCAGTTTTACTGAGGTAAAAAGATACAGTAACGGATATTTTAACGAGTGTTTCTTTTTAATGAATATTCCGTTAGAGACGTGTACACGCGAAGAGTGAAATACGTCGACGGCGAAATCGTACGATTTTTTTGGTGAATTTGATATTCGTCGTGTATTACGGGTTCGACATCATTAAAATATCTTAGCTCGACGGGTTAACATTCCGTAGTTTAAATGTATCCAGCATGATTTCGCGGTACGAATTCGATACACGATTAAAGAAAGTTACCTTTGCGACGTCCGCGTTACGTCGTCTTCGGTGCGAGATTGAAAATCAAATTCGACTTGCATGAAGCGTATATTCCTCCAAATATAAATTCGGTAAACAAACGTCGAAGATGTTGTTGGAATTACAAATATTAGGGGCCGTCGGCATTCGGTGCAGTTATACGAAAATGACCTACACGAACCGGTCGTTTAAAGCCTTTACCTCCATCTCGCATTTTTCCAATTCAAATATCCCGAGCCGCAGTCTAATTGAAGAGTACACATCGCCGCGAACCACCGTCTTCGTGTATCACGTCAACAACCTCGACACACGAGAACCATTGTTTCCTAAAATACGTCGTCGTCGCAATTCTCCTCCAAAACTTTTCTACGATACTTTGATTTCACCCTTCGTAAATTTCAATAAAAATCTGTATTAACGCGGACGCAGCTCTAGAGAATCCATACAATGGCCGTTGAAATCCAAATCGACGCTTTTAATTCGGTAAAATCCCTTCATGACCTCGGCCATTCCTCTTCTGATTCCCGATAAGATTAAAGTTTACGCTAGCGAAACCAACATGAAAAAACTCACTTAATCTTTCCAACAAAAGATAAACACCGAATCTTGAGATTTATTTAACTCGTATAATCCGCAATCACGAAATAATTACCGTTTAACGCCATGCGTAACGTTAAATAGTTCCGCTTTTGATCGATAATCTGCTTATTTTTTCCACCAATGCATTTTGAAATTCGTTAATTCTTCATCTCGTCCATTCGCATTCATTAAGAGCCACCGGAAGGGTCGTTGACGCGGGTATTCGTTCTTTCAATTAAACCACGTCGTCCAAAAACCCAAGTTTATATCGAGAAAAACGAATAAATAATTCGGTTTCTTCGTCGAACATCGTATATCCATTATGTCTTCGATACACCTGTACCCAAATTCGTTTCTACTTTCTAAACACTCTACACAACCCACCAAACGACTTCGTCGCGGAAATCACAAACATACTCCATCTTCGGTTTCGCACGACCACATACGTAATGCTGATTCGCACATAGGAAACTTGTCCGCTGATAATGAACTACTTCGCAGTAATACGAATTGCATTCACGTATCGCCCAAATAATTAACCAGACGTTGTTACGTATACAAAGAACATCCTGCTCGTTTTACCAACGCAACTCCAACAGACGTAAGCAGCGTATAAATACGACCGACGAGCAAAATCTAACACGAATTACCTGAATAAACACCTCGGTAAATGATATTACACGACGAATGTGATATGCCTCGTTTTCGTTTCTTCCTTATCAACACCCCATTCTCCTTCCAGATTACGTTATTTTCACGTCCGCCATTATTGTCGAGTCGAGGTGTTCGAATAAGGTGGTCATGTGGCATATCAAAGTCCATCAAAAATCAACCAATATTTCCAAAATGGTGTTTGTTTTTTGAAATTGGTTAAATCGCAGGAGTTACAGAAGAGTAGTGAAAAGAAGCTCGCAATATGGAGTTGGGAGGAGAAAGAGAGAGGGGCTTATCGAGGCAATCACCCTGCTCGTTCTGCGATCACCTAGATCTAAACGGTACTCATTTACCATCAAAATTCCAGAACCAGTAATATATCATAATTAGATTATTTAATCCAAACTAAATTGTACAAATTTTTATAAAATAATCATTGCAAAATAAGGCGAAGTAGCCAAAATAAATAAATAAAAATCACCAAAATATTAATAAACAACGGCAAACAGAGCAAAATTACTTTCATTCTAAAAATATCCTTGTGACACATCAAAACATATTAAAATTTCGCGTAAAATCCAAAAATAAGCTTGGTTTTTCTCTAGCTAAAAATTTTTTACATTAACGCCCAAAAAAGGCCAACGAAAGTTCTAATTTACAAGTGAAATTTCATAGAAAAAATTCCAGCTTTTAAAACCACGTTAATCCTTTTTTTAAAAAAACCTCGGTTAATTTTTTTGGAATTTCAACATCACACATGGTCTCATTACTTGGATAAAAATCGCCCAAAACATAAATTACTTCAGCCCTACAAAACCAAGAGAACAATTAAACTTCATAAAAATTTCACAACTACGGTTAAAATTCATTATTAAAAAAATTTACTTCGTTAGCGAGCAACGAAAACCGATATTATCAAACCAAGCCGATAAAAAATTCACTCTTTTTAGGAATCCGTAATTTGGTGTAGTGCGAAATTTTTCACTAAATTTCCCCATTATTCCTCCTCCGTTGCTTTATGACGATACACAGCGTTGACTGGAAAATCTCGGGGGCTGTTTTTTTCACAGACGCGACAAAAGAGAAAAAAATGCGTTATTTTTTCACACTAGTTAAATATGTTTTATCGTCATCATAAGCCATTACGTCTTTTATCATTCGAGTTAAAAATTTTGCATTGTGCGAATCCAAAACTGGAGATAAGAAAATTACCAAATTTTACATTTAAACTTTCATTAAAAGCTAGCACGTAACGCATAAACTTACTCGATTAAGTAACTTTAAACACGGCGACGTGTTCTTTTTCTCAATTTAAATGTCGTTTTGAAAATTAACGAGAGAGGCCGACAATAATAAAAACACATCCGATAAACTTTTCTCCGAATAATAAATTCCAATCGTTATCTAATAAAAAAAAAATTAAATCCCTTCACCTTGCGCGACATTCATGACGTAACTATATCACCCGGAATGACGAAAAAATCAAAAATATTCTTGGGTATTTTAATCGCATCCTCTACCATAAAATACCTGGATGGAGCGACAAAGAGGCTAAATCGCCATAAAACCGTATTATTATCCGGTCCACGTATAGACGTGAAATTACATAGATTCTAGTCCAGACCATAGCAGCAGCGATCCATAAAGCACATACGAAATAACAATACAGACCAACGGCATAAAAAAGTCAACCTGGATGCATTCAACTGTGGACTTTAACGAACAATAAACTTGTCAACGAATACTTATTAAATGAGATTTTCCACATTTGAAAAGCCCTCACGTAAAAAAAAATTGTTTTAATTATGGTCCAGCCATAAAAAAAAATTCCGTGAAGAAATTTTGTTCGCGGTGACTCGTAAATCCTCGATTATGATTTGTGATGCCATAAACCACAATATAGCTTGTCTCTTAAGGGCAATTTTTCCTTTGTACGTCTATTATCTTTATAGCAGAGGCAATTTTTTAAAATATTGGTTCAACTATCGATGAAAAATCACCGTTGGAGAACGATTACACGAAATCAGTGAAAGTATTAGGTCGTGTTAATTTTGTCGAATCATCGATAAAAAACCGCATTCGAGAACGTCACCGTTAACACGTTTTAATTATAACGTCGGACAGTAAATTCGTCAAAGGTCACTTGATTCGTTTCGTCGTTGTTTAAAAAAAGTACCAAACGTTTGCTCACGCATCGTAAAAATGCTCTGGTCGACGTATAAACTTTTTCACACTTTCACGTGATTAATGTGTACACCACGAGTATCTCGGTGGTACCATCTTTTGCTTAAGCGTGTCCTTGAATTGTATACGAGCCTGTGAAATACGTCTGAAAGGATTTTCGCGATTTTTTATGCTCGACTCGTGACGCGACGCTGAAAAGGTTACACCGTGAAGATTTTGCATATACTTTTCGCAGCGAGCGCTTGAATATTAAAAGCATTCGACAATGTACACTTCGGAGGAAATTCCACCTTTCGATAAGGTTGTATTGAAAAATAAGACAAAATATTCGTTTTTTTTTACTACGTTTGGAAACACATCTTGTATACGAGTTGTATATTATATAGTAGCGGATCAAATATTCATATATGTAATACACGTCGCGTTTGTTAGAAATTTTCCATCTCGATGCGAAAAGCCAAAGAAAACCGAGTCGTAAATTTATCGGCTGGAAATCTCTCAGAAAATTTTCGTCCGGTTTCCAATGCTTGTTATTTTTTTAAAAGCAACTTGGGAAATTTCATGTGCCCTTGGAATTATGCCGGCGAGATGTTACAAGTTACGACGCGTGAGAGAAGAGGGAAAAAACGAGATCTAAGGGTGGTTTGCAATTTTACGATACCTTTTTTTTGTTGATGGTAAAAAAACAGATGACTGCGGTTCCTTGGGTTAAAATTTACAAAGTCTTATAAAATTTCTAGAACATCACTTGAAATAATTTTGTGGTTTTAGTGATATTTACGAAGTCTTTGTGGTCTTAGATGAAGCTTTGTAAATCTCAGCAGAAGCATTTATGGTCTTAGCTGAAGCATCAGTAGTTTTTAAGACTATAAATTTGTCAGAAATACGCTGTGGTCTCGATGAGCAGTTTCAGCATCCATTTAAGTTTCAGTATTTTCAGCGAAGTCTCTCAATTGAAGAATGTGTGCTTGAGTGGTCTCAGATGAGCCATTTGTGGTCTTAGCTGAAGCATCAGTAGCTTCTAAGACCATAAATTCGTCTGAAATATGCTGCAATCTTAATGAGCATTTTTAGCATTTACTAAATTTTCAGTATTCCCAGAGAAGTCTCGAAAATGAAGAATGTGATCTTGTGTGGTCTCAGATAAAGCATCTTTCGGGCTTCTGTGAGTCTGTAGTCTCAGAATATTTTTTTGAAATTATGTAGGTCTCAACTGAGACCTCATTTGCTACACTTGTAATCTCAATTGAAACTACTGAAGTCACAGAGAAATAGTAATTGAAAATTTTTACGTAAATGTAGGATCTTCCGGAAGACGTAACACACATGAGAATTATTGAATAAATTATTTAAAAGCTTCCCAAATTAGTCGTAGTGGTAAGTATCTGATTCTTAAAAATCATGCAGTGTGTCCCAAAACACATTTTATGACATGAACTGAACGAGTAAATTTTCAACGTATTTTACAAGATGTCCTGAACCAAATTTTTATTGATATACTTACATCGAGCACGCTAATTTTTCGAATTATACAGGATGTCCAAAAACAAATTCCGTGGTATTTGAAACTCCTAATTATTAAAAATTATTTATAAAATATGCTCCAAAACAAATTTTTGTACGTGTCGAGTATCCCAATTTAAAACATAATTTATACATGGTGTCCCAAAACGAATTTCTGTGGTACACATTCAACGATCCCGGTAATTTATAAGTTATACTGGGCGTTCAAAAACTATTTCCAATTTAGATAATTTTTCGACATGTACCTAGGGTGCTAATTTTTACGAATCATGCATACAGGGTGTCCCAAAATATATTTTTCGTATACGTAGAATAGCTCAATTTTATAAATCATTTACACAAGGTGTCCCAAAAAAGACTTTTTGTGGTATATATCGAGTGTCCCCAAGTTTTTTTACAATTTATCCTACGCTCGTTTAAGCAAAATATTTTTCAAATATCTTATTAATACACACGTCATTCCAAGACGACTCCTCGTCCATTTCAAATCCGACGCATCTTTTTATGACACACTACGCCACGAAAGTCTAAAACCATCGTAACTTTTCCACCGCCTAAATCAAAACGGTCACTTCATATCCTTCCCCTTTTCTTTTCACTTTAATTCCGCTTCAGAAAAAACATCACGAGCTTAAACTCATCCTTAATATCCTTTCTAAACGACTTCCAAGACTGGAAAAAACCCCTTGATAAACGTTTAAGCTACCATCTTCGCCGTCCAATCATATGTCCCGTTCATTTTGGAAGCTTAGTAGCAAAAACGATAAAAAATCGCCCAACATTAATCCATTTAACATATACATAGTAAATCCGATATCACCCCATTTTAGCTTATCAGATTGGTAAATTGAAAAGTACTATAGTCAAAAGGCCCCTTTTGCAAACAAAAATAATACCCTGTACCTCATCGGTTCCAGTTATACGATAATTCTACGTCTCGTGTCCGGGTTACATACACGATGCTTTGGCATTCGTAAAGTTTATATTTCACGTACACTGCAAACTGACACATATCATTATACGTGGATTGGTATTAAAAAAAGGGGTACTTCGTAACGAGCACATCACAAAATTCTCGACGGCGTATGCCGATTTATAGCGTAAAAATTCCTATTTTTGGGATTTTCTTAATACGGTTAAAAAATACAAGTTGGATTCCCCGTAACATACAAAATACACGTGAAAACCCGCAGAAAATCTCTTCGCGTATCGAAATTGTGCAAATGTAAAAGGGTATATCTTCGAGTATGCATACGTTTTAGCAGAAAAAAAAAAACAGCACAATATGGAGTAAAGGAAAACAGCTTACAGCTACCTACACGTAACCAACACCAGCAATTCAACTGTGGGAAATTATTGTGGCGTGTGCCGGAAAAGCGCATATCGTGTTATATACGATACAGACGACGACGAGGAAAAAATACCGAGAAAATTCGTCTCTTCTGCCGAAATATATTCGAGAAATCATTTTTCTACGCGATAAGGTAATTTCGCCTAGAAAAATATACGAGATACGGAAACGCGCACACTTTCATATATGTTTCGCAGCATCCTTAATTGTTAGCTTTTATTTACGAGTGAATTTTTTATCCTTTACGTGGCCTCGTATGTAACCAAGATAATTACGCTACGCGATAAAAATATAGAACAAGCAGATTTAGGTGAGGAGAAAAAAAAACCGCTATACGCAAAAAAATAATCGAATTGATCCATACACATGGAACGACGCCTACAAAGAAATGCGAAATACGCGAAAAAAAAGCGCCTGTATTGTTGACAGTGATTACACGTGATCGGCAGAATCTAGTCGTCATGAGAACTATGTCAGCTCCGTTTGGGATTTCTATTAACCTGGCCAAGTTTTACCATCGCGTCGTACTCGTAAAAATCGCCACGTTTTTAATTTACTAAATTCTCCTCGTTTGATTTACGTATCTCGCGTGCGCTAATATTTAAACACATAGACGATTTAAACGATAAGATAATTAAAAATCGCTATTTAAACGAATACCGTCAGGACACCGAAAAAACGTAGCATGATACGACAGATACTCGACATTGCGTTGTATTTGATAAATGATCCTTAATCATGATATCCTTACATAAACATACCCCGCCGTAAAATTAAATACCCCTTCGTGTGCTATCCCCTCCACTGGTGTGTGTTTCCAAACGTTCGAAACTCAAAAGATGAATTTTCGATGAGCAACGTTGCGGTTGACAGTTGATCAATTAATGCGAGATAAAGGTTCGTCAAGATTTAGGCATATTCGTAGCACTTTATTCGAATATTTGACAAGTCTCGTGAGACTTTATAGTTTCAAGCGAGTTTTCGCCAGCGAAAGTAGATTATAAGCGGGATCTGGTTTTAATTATTCGCGCAAATACTCGTCTCTGAATAGTGTTAGAGGTGTGTAAGGCAGGATATTTGGGTTATACGAGCGGTTCTTCGGTGCGGACGCGAGCGATGCTTAATTATTCCCACGGCTAGGGTGCGCCTTTCTCCGTTTACGTGAATTACACGTAAATCGAATATGGTACGATTTAATAATCATCAAATAAATTGAAAAATTTTGTGGTTATTTTTGGTTATACAATTTTCCAGTAGTTTAGATATTAATGGATTTGATTCTTTGACATAACCGATTGAATATTTTTATAAAAAGCCATTTATTAATTTTTTATAAATTTTTAAAGACTTGGAAAAAATCTTTTTTAGGGAGAGGAGGAAGGTGGGAAGAACTATGATATTTTTTTTACACACAGAAATTAATCGGTTGTTGAAAATTATTCAATTTTTTAAATTTGATATTAATCTTGAATCAATTTTTTTCGAATGACTCAACGCAAAGCAAGAACTGGAAGCTAATCGTGAAAAACGTATGAAGAACCTTGCTGGAATGCGCTGGAACGATGCATTTTCTAGGCGAATTCTAAAAAAACGATCTGGAACGAAATTTCTAACGACTTAAATCGAGTTCAGAATTTTTTGGAGGAATTTCAAAATATCAGGAAGAACTGAAATTCTATCTGGAGGCTCCAGAGCGACCGGGAGTCATGAAACTCAGGTTTGGAGGATTAATATCAAGTAAAATTTAATTTTTATTAATTGAAAAAGTAACGTAATTCATCAAATATCAGATTTTTGTGAATAAAAAACAACTTATTACAAAATTTTCAAAAATTTGCCAAAAATTGAAAAATTACTTTCAACAAATGAAAATTTTAACATTTTTTTTCGATATGTGGTTATCTGTTCAATTTTTAATTTAAACATCTCAACATTAAAAAAAATACAAAAAAATATTTTCAAAATTTTTCCCCTCCTCCCTTCTGCATCTTTCAATTTTAAGAACATTCCGTAGAAGAAATATGCGAATAATTAATTCTTTAACCCTCGTGAAAAGTGGAAAAGAGTGGAGGGGTTAGGATAAATGCTTTAAAAAATCAACGTAAAAGTAAAGCATCAAAAACAAAATAAAAAAGTCATTTTTTTCACATTAATTTTGATAAAAATTATTTTCAATACGAAAAAAAAATTCAACGGTAATTTTTAATAAAAAAAAATTATAAAAATCAATAAATACCACAAAATGGATAAAAAAATTTCATAAAATCCAAAGCAAAAAATTCCAACAAAATTACTTCCGAAATTCTCATTCTTCATCGACACAAAAAAATGCATAAAAATTAATCTCGATACACCTTGACATCTCGACACCGCAAACGTATTAAAAGCGCGCAACAAAAACGAAGCCAAAGAGAGAGGAAATGATATTGAAGTCGGCATTGTTGAAACTAGCGAATATTAAATTAAAAGCCTCGAAGCAAGGTTCAAATTCCAAAAGTCGATAATTAAGATTACATAATACCTTTTACATTTCGATATAACAACGACACATAATATCCAAAACGAAACTCTCGTTGTTCGACCTTGATATTCTACATAACACGCTTCTCGTATCCGAAATATAATTACTACGACATTACAGGTCTATTTTGTTTGAAAATTGGTAAAAAAGTTAATTATCATTTACTTATAACGATGAACCGATATAGGCACGATTATAGTTTAAAAACTACTCGGTGGCTGGAATTAGCTACGAAACGACTCACGCTTCTGTATATGTACGAAGTATTGGTAGTGAAATTGTTGGTATTTGGCGTATCCTATGTATCTATACATGCAGATACAGACACACACACGGATATAACGTGGATCATTTATTAGAGTAAGAAGATACTGTTTACATAACGAAACGCAGAGAAGAGTATAATTTCGCTAATACTTTCAAAGATACACACTGTGCTTTCATCATCTTAATGGTTCATTTTGAACTTTTATCGTATATCATCGTTCTATAGTTTTCTCAGTTGGGCCGAACGAACAAGCGAACTATCAAAGGTACATAAGCCACGTTCAAACGAATACTTCGCTTTGAATAATAGCACTTCGCCAAACTTTTACCAGAGCACACTACATTAAACGCATAAATAAGCGTGCTACCGCAACACAACATCCCAGAGCCCAACTGTCATCGAGACTCATCGCTGTTTTTCATCATCGCCGCAGCTCAAAAGTCGAAGACAAAAAAAAGTAAACAAAACCAATCTTACTGCAGCAACATCTTCGGCAGAAATTGAAAAAGACTTTCAAGACAAAGGCTACATTGATCCGCAAAATTTCCTCCCCCCTTTTATCACGTATTCGACGTCATGTCAAAGAGATTTTCACGTAATTTTGCCTTCTTTTTACCAATTAACACACCGTGATTAACGTAAAAAATGGTAAAATTGAAATACGCGCGTTAAAGACGCCTCGAAATTTCGCTCCAGACACGCTCCGGTTCGTTTGGAAGGCGCAGGAAGTTTATTAAAAATTAAGGAAACCGTCGTCGCAGATATTTGGTTAACAAAAAGGCCGTCGATGAAAATACACCATTTCTTTCATAACTCGCTCGATGAATAATTTAAAAAGATAGATTTTTCATTTGGCGCTCGACACGAGGCGATATATAGCCTTTTTTTATTCTTTCGTCCTTGGTAGCTCAATTATACCTTTTCTCTTTCGAAGATAAATTTACATCTTGTAAAATGAGGAAAAAAAATCAAAAGTACGTTACCCTATTTGTCGATGGTATTTTTCCGCTTTTAATAAAGTGACCTTTATCGAAACCCTTCGACCCTTCGTCCACAAAAGCCGCGTTAAACGAATGAATTTTTAAATACTCGACGCTTTAATTACATCATGCCGACGACCCGTGTTACCGTGAATGCCAAGAAAAAACGAGTAAAAAATACTGAAATTATACGCTGTCATAATACGCGTATTTTTTACATTTTTCCCTCCTCGGCGCGCAACGATTAAGGGGAAATTTCCATTCATGTAGTACTTGAATAACACAGCGATTCTTGACGAGCGCATAACATTTTAAAAGCATAACTCGTCTTTTTTCCCTTCCAAATGGAAATCGAACCAAAGACATTGTCAGCATTTTGAAGGGCCACCAATTCGAATCAGATAGAGTACACATGAAGAGCCGTACAATTCCTCGAGATCGATATCGATAGAGAACTCCAAGTAAAAAAAATTAAAAGCATATCTTGTACCTTTGGATCCTTAATAAAGGATTTCTTTCTAGATGTGACACAGAACAGGTATTTACCTATTACATAATAGGGTGTTTTTTTTCTGTCGCCAACGTCTTTTCAGAACAACTCAAGAGCAACGGTTTTCAAATCAGTCGCGGCGTAGAAGAATTTCTGCACTCGAGATGGGCGTTTTTATTTGTATTTAATTTTACAACGTCGTAAGTGGGTGCCAAAATTTCGTAATTTATTTTGTAAATTTTTATTATCCGCGGAATTTCGCGCCATGTGTATTGAGGCTGAAGAAATTTACGAGGGTAGACATCTAGACAAGTGGAATTTTTTGTGAATTTTCCAAGGTAGAATTTTCCTTTGTATACAAGTTTCAAATATTTCGTAATTTTTTACGAAATGAATATTTTTTCGTCAATTTTTTCCATCTGATTCGCAATTTCTCCAAACCAACTAAATTTACTTTTAGAAACTTTTTTTTTGGATTCTTCAACTTTGGTATTTTCAACGAGAAAAAATTTAGTATATTGTTCATTTTTCAACGACAAATTGCCTGAAAATATTACAAATTTTTTTACACGTGGATTACATTTTTTCGTCATAAAAATTGGATGTTTAAAATCATTTGGTTCGATTTAAAAATTTATATTTGAGTTATTCCAAAAAAAATCCTTAAATTGTTCTTGAATTTTTTGTAGCCAAAAAAAAAAAGATTAAATACACATACAGCGACAATTTGTGATTTAATTTAAATTTTATTAAAAAATTTGCAATTTTAGGAAATTATCGATTTTTTTAAAAGTTGTACGAATAGTTACATGAAATTTTTACATTTTACTTACTTTTTTTTAAATAGTAAAATAATTCTTTATCCAAGTTATTCGTAATTTGGTCGTATTACCAGGAAAAAGTACAAGAAAAAATTTCCAAAAAATATTTTTAGCAACAAAAATTAAATTTTTGATTTTTGACGAACTTGAAAAATTTCCTAAATATGACTATTTTTTTGACAACACAATTAAGCAAATAATCGTTGTCAAGAGCAGAAAAAAGCACCTTTTTTAATTTATCAAAAGTGCATATAAAAGCAAAATTTCAAGCCTCTGGCTCCCTTTTCCAAATTTTGGAAAATTTAAAAAATCACAACACGAGTAGAAGATTTTATCACCAGAAAATATTTTCATGTCTTTTTTGCCATCTCACACCCCCTCCCCCTCCATCAAAATATGAGCACTCTTCTTCAATATGCAGATTTTAATTTCTCAAAAAACAGTTGTTTTTAAAGCTCTAAATCAAAGAATATTTTGGGAGCTTTTAGATGCCTTCTTTTCGAAAATTCAAGAATCATTCAAACGGCCGGGTGGTTTTTTCTCAAGATTTTCTACATAATTACGAAGTCATAATGATGTTTTTGATGAGAATTTCAACAATTTTTAATTAACAATAGACTTCGCGATGAAAATTTTCATGAAATATAAATTTTGCGAATTCAATTTGAAAGGCGAGTTCAAATGGATATTTCGAACGGGCGCATTTTTGAAAAATTTTTCACTTCAAATGAAACACTTTCTCGTGTATTCGTTTTCCTCGAGAAAATTAAATTACAATTCATCACAAATCTCGCCTCTATTTGAATTTCACTCGTTCACGATTGCGATGAAATTTCGTATAAATTACCCTCACAACATCCTCGGAATCCTCAAGAAGAAAATCTTCCATAGACTTCTAATAACATATTTCACCGCTGGCATGAAAAATATGGGTAAAAATTTGATCCCGGCGTTTCATAACACCGAAACTTCGTAAAATATCCATCGGTTAGATGAACAAACTCATCTTATCGCCTCGCGAGATGTACCTTGACAAAGGGCACTTTATCGAATACATTCATCAGGCTGAAAATGAAACCCTGGTGGTAATTCGCCTTTGGTCATAAATCGCGAATGATAGCCACGTCGAGAATTCAAATTCGCCCGCAACATTTTCAGATAAAGTACAAAAAATATAACAAAAAATTCCTCCAGTCTCCGGAAACGCGAAAGACGAACGAGGAAGGAAAAGGGAAAAAAGCCCCACACTTTCCATTTAAATAAGTTGTAAAAATTCTATAGCTCCCAATAAACAACCAAAACGGATTCATTCCCGCCGAGAAAATCTCTACCCTTTATCTAGCGTCGTTATATAAATCTCATTTCATAGCGAGGATTAAGGCTGAAAGAACACTGCTCACTTCCAAGTCATATTCCGTATTTTCCTCTTCCTTATGCTCTTCGCTTCGCCAAACCAAAACATCATGTCAACGTATCTACGTCTATTTCGTTCCAAGAATACAAATACGATTTCCGAGACGAAGGCTTTTTTTTTGCTAGTCTAATTATCTTCAAAAAAAAAAATATACGAAAATATCCCTTTTTTTCTACGACATAAAAACCGAGAGAATTTCTGTTTTTTCTTTTGAGGGAGGGGAGGAAAAATAAAACGAGACAGGATGGAGGACAATTGCGAGATAATATCTCAGGTATTAAGTATATTAATCCTTAAGATAATTTATCACCGACGCGTACACGAAAGTTGCTCGTTAGACGAGCTTTAGCGAGGGAATTTTCACGGTCAACGTTCTATATTTTTTACGGTGAGAAAATTCGCAAAACCGCTTCGAGCTTTTTGCCAAGTTGCAAAGATGGTGAAAAAAATTTCAACGTTAAATTATCTTTTGGGATTTTCTCGCTAGCTCAACCGTGGTTCCGTGTCAAATTGCCGAATTTTCGCGTAGAATTGTTAACGCGTTTATAAAGAAACAGTTTGTCCGAATATCAACGCTGTGGCATTCCATTGTGTAAAATTTTTCATTTCGGAATCGCTTCCGGCATTTGGGGTTTTTTGCACAATTCGCATATAAAAAGCAGGCTTCGATAAGTCGTCCACCATGAAGTATAATTTCTCTGGATATATTCGAACTTTTGTTAAAAAACAAACCCATGCGAAAGAGCAATTTACGCACATTTTTCACACGTTAATTCAATTTGGGGATATTTTACAAAAACACGTGTAGCTATTAATATCGGTACCGTGCACGTATCTTCTGGATTTTTTTGAATTCGCCTTAACTAAAGAATCACGTTTCATGGCCTTACCCCGATGTTAACATTACAAGATGAGAAAATAATACGGCTCGGATTAAATTTAAATTTAATTCCGAGTGTAAAAAAGCTTACAAGGGAACTTTAAATCATAATTTTTATCAACTTTTTACGACACCTTGTTTTAACGTGGCTGTTTTCTCGATCGTTTTTATATCGAGGATAAAAAGCAATTACGCTTATCACGAAGTTGTTTTATCGAGTGGTCATTTCGTGATGAAATTTCGTATTATTTTTTCGAGTTTTCACGTTAAATAATCTATCGGGAATTAAAATTTTCGCCGGAATTCGCGACCCGGCGAATGCTAATGGCTTCGGGACACGAAAATGTAAACAATGATGAACTCGACGGAGTAATTTTTCTAATTTAATGAAAAATTTCCGCGTGTAATTTACGACTAACTCGATTATACTTTGAATACCACGTGGATTATAAAAACCCAAAAGTCATTTGTTATTAGTGTATTGGCTACACTGAGTGAACTGCCGAAAGTCGTAGCTGATTTCTATCGAAGTTGAAAAAGAAAAATGAAAAAACCCAAGAACGCCAAGAACCGAAGATAGTGAAATTTAATCACATAATGCGCTCATTTTTATAAAAATGAAAGTAAATGATTTCGATAGTATCGATGATATAAATAAACACATTAAAGGTAGCCGGACAATGTAAACAAAAACCAATCACTCACCATTTATAGCGATAAGTAATATAATCCATATCGGCGATGAATACATGGTAAATCCAATAATAAATCAACGACCGGTGTGAAACAAATTAGCGATCAATCAAGCCAAAAAACACAATGTTTAAAAACACATATTTCGCACTGAGAAAATTATACGGTAATAATTTAACCATTAACACATAACACGGACGTTACCGGTAATTAATGTAACCAATGTTGACAGTAATGACATACGAAAAGCATAAAACTTCTTAATTAATCGTTCCGAACATTGTTTATAATAAACACGAAATAATATACACCATCGAATAACCGAAAAAAATACAACGAATACGTAAAAATTACGATCTCGACGCTCACTACTCATGTACACGAACACGCAACGAACGACCGTTAAGCTAACGACATAAATGATTTGAATTTTGTTGTTTAGATTTCTAACACTGGCACCGCAGCGCTGCGGTGTACGATTATCGTAACTAAGCCGTCAGGTAGGGTAATGCGCTAACGTGCAAATCTTCATGCAATTGCATCTGATTCGGGCAACGCGAGGGGAGATTTTCTTTTTATTCGGATACAAATTACGGTATGTTTACATTGTACGAGTATGTGAAATTGCATTACTAGTTACTACACAGTTTCGCTGTTTTTGAATTTACCATGTTGTTGGAACATTTTGTGGGAAATATTACTCCGAACTGTCAAGTGCTGATAAGTTGAAACGTGAAAAGTTAATAGTTATATGGAACGTAGATATTTATGGAGAACCATGCAATTATATGGTTTTTCCAGTAACGAATTTATTATTAGAACTACGAAATAGTTTTTTTCATGTTACTAACATGTGTATTCGTTGAATACCTAATTGCAACGTTTACATTTCACAGTTTACAAACTCGAGGTTTTGATCGGTGTTATCAAATAATAAACGATTTTCTAAATTTAGAGCTGATCAGGATGTTGAAATATTACGAAGATAAATCCACGACTATATAGACAAGTTCGACGAACGAATTTTTTTTCTTAAAGACATAAAAAACTCCATTTAAACCAAAACGCTCCGTTATGAGTTTATTATACAAGAAATTAAATGCTTTTAACGAGAACCTTTTAGAAATTAATTTAAAAATTTCGCCAACCTCTTAATCCAGGTCACAGCATAGTAGGTTGAATCACTTTTCTGTAGCTATGCTAAACAAACATTTCCATTTCGCGAGGAAATTCTCTAGAGGGTCGCTTCGCTAATATGGCCTTAAATGTCGTTTTATCTTAGTGCTAATTTTCAAAATGAAATACTTCAAGTTGAACTTACCGAGTATGATATGAAAGACGATGAACTTGACTTACCTTGAAACTCGATTGTAACCTTTATCATTTAAAATCCTATTTACTTACTTTCATCAGCAATTTTCAAATAAATTAATTTCCAGCTATTTTATCGCTTTTGGTAATTACATTGTTCGATCGTCTCAAACAGCGTTATAATCTGCTACTCAAAAATTATAATTAATTTTAAAGATTTCACGCCTGCGACTTATAAAACGCAATATGTTCGAGTATCATAAAGCAATTTATCGTTGATGACTAATGAAAAGGGAAAAAGCCCAAAGTACATTTATTTTATGGGATAATATCGTATCAACACACCTCCGGAGAATAAAAACTTGCAATCCGTGCGACAATTTTTCTTTACTTTTCATCGATTTCAGTTTAACTGACAGAAACTTTTTGAGAAAAAATTTCATCAATTTGTACAACTCTTATTTATTTTTCAATATTGAGAATTTTCGTTCGAGTATACTTAAAAAAAGTTCTGGTCTTATAAGTTCGTTGCGATTTCATCTCGGCGCTTTTTCAACTCGGCTGAAATATGTAGGTGTAATGAAAATATTCTTTTTAACAGCGTAATGAAAGTAGATTCATTAATTACTTCAATTAATTCATCGCTGGTGCAATTAATTTTATGCATTTGGCTTACAAACAAAAGAACATTACGTCGAGGTTTTCTTTTTCTAAAAAAATCTTCTCTTCGGGTTAAAGTGTTATTTGGCTAATAATGTATGCGATTATACTCGCAAAACGTATAATTTTACTAGTTATTTTGTTAATAAACGTACACGTATGTTGAAAAGAAAACCAAATGTATAATTTTAATTAAGAGATTAAACACGAATAGATAATTTCAAACGTTTGGTGGCACGAATTACTCGTACGCGATAAGAAATTGTCATGCGTCGTAATTATATATTTTCTAAATTATCCATTCGATGATATAATTTCATCGTCGAACATGTGGACCACCATCGCGAGTCCTTGTACATTTGGAAACATTTGAAAAACGACCTTTTTCTTTTTCTGTGTTAATTGATGAGGGGAAAAATGTAAATAATTCGAAATACTTCCACGCTGATGAAATTTATCCGAGACATTATCGGAATACTGCTTTGAATTAAACTTTGTCGAGGAAACTATAACTAACGATTCCATGATTTATGGTAATTCTAATTTCATAGTTTCGCAATAGGATCTAATAAACTAAAATTCATTTACCATATTAATTACAGCGTTAGTTCTAATTTGGTTGAAATTCCAATAAGGACATCTTAATTTGAATTTTAAATTTTTTCTAAATTTCTTTAATAAAATTTCCTCAGTTTCGTTGAAAGCTTTTTGTTACCGCGTAAATTCCCCGTATAATTTTTTCTCGATCCAATTAAATATATACGCTTATAAATAAACAAAACTTGCAAAACATCTGCGGGTAAAATGTATTTTCACATTTTAAACGCAATAACGCACAGTAATAAAATATTCGCTTAAATTTTCAAAACTACCGCGAATTCAAGTCGTACTTTTTCGCTAAAAAATACTACTTCGTTGATGGCAAGTAAATTGAAAACCGCGTAAAAAATTCTCTCCTTACAAACGGTTTTCTGTCGAATCCTAAACTAACAACTTTACTGGTCTATTTCAAAGAATTACGGAAATTCAACAACACGAGCAACGCAGAGTAAACGATATGTTGGTTTGTTTAATCGTACAGTTACATTAGGCCGAAACAAAAACAAATATTTTTTGTTGAAATCTTCAAAAGCGTACATTTATCTTTCTTTTTCACTAACAAACATTCATTTCATTATTCAAAGGAACTAATTTGATATCTGATTTAGTAAACAAGGTAACAAACAGCGACTTACCTCGAGCGCAAAATTTCGATGAAAAAATAATACCGTTTAATTTATCATAATCTTCGAAAAATTACCACATTTGGCGAAATTCATTTAAACGCGAGACGAAAAAAAAATTAATAAATCATTTCCTTCGTATGTAATATAAGTTGCATACAGAAATACATTCAGGGACACCCTATATCGGATTTCGCCGCAATAAATCATTCGTTTCATTGTGAATTCATTTCTTAAAAGAACACGCCACACAATACAACAATTTTCTAACTAAACCATTCGAAGATTTGTACTTTTTCATTGTCAACAATGTCTTTTCATTGAAATGTATAATTAAAAGACACGGTAGAGATTTCTTAGGCATATAAGTCACATTGAAGGGTGTTAAAAAACAAAACTAACAAATTAACACACGTTTTCAAAAAAAAATATATATTCATAGACGACTTCATAATGAGTATTTGTTAGCTTTTTTCAACATTATCAGCCAGGTGTTCTTAGCGAAGCTATAACGAAGAAAAAGAGACGGCCATCGTTGCTACGAAGTATGAAGAACCGGCTTCCAATACTTAAAAAGTAATTATTAGTTCTGTGGCTTTACACGACGCGAATATTTTACCGCAGTGGTTCGAAAAAATTCTCAGTTCAGGTTTTCCGGTCGGTATAATGTCGATAGTACTTATTTATCCGCCGGCGTACGTACAGTTATATTTTAGTATTTTTCATTTGCGCAAATAAATGAGTTATTAAAGTATCGACTGCAGCGTTACCACCCAGTGAGATAAATAAATAGTACGTTGACGATGGTCGGCGAATAATAATTTTCAAAGCTTTAAAGGACACTGGTAATGAATGAACCTACATATTCGTAAGTAGCTCATTGTGTATGGTCAGCAACTCGACGGGTATTCTGCAAGAAGAAAAGTGAAATGGATGAGAAAATTAGGAAATTATCACATATAGTAATTTTTAATGTAAAATTATTTTTACAATGTGTTTCTTCAACAATAAAAGTAGTATTTAAAACTTAAAAATGGACAGTTTCTTTTCTTTCTATTCTAAATTCTAATATGCAAACTATTAAGATCATATTCTAAACTAATGAAAGAGTTAGATTGAGTCGTACACCCAAAACAAGGCTCGATGAGTCTTCTCCTAAATTTCTCGATGAAGCAAATTGCTTTTCCGAGATGCATAATGCTGAGATTACTGCATTTTTCGTTGAGCAATTACCTAAATATAAAAATGGCGACTAGAGCACGCTCAATTTGATGAGGTGCATTTGATTAAAATCCTGATATTTTGATTAATCCCACGAATAATGTTATCAACACAGTTCTTGAAGTACAAAATTCAACTTAACAGAAAATATTGGAGAGCAGAAGAGCCTCATTTGATGGATGGATTAATCTTATGCACCATTGCATAACACTGTCACATTGATCGATCTTATATACCATTGCGTGACACACTTTACATGAGAGTAGCAAAAGCAACATACTTTCAATCACTCGCGTCGTGCAACAGTCGAGCAATCGATCGATCCCCGCTCGTGCCAAAAAATTTTTTTTAATTTTTTTGATAATTCTCACCTGTTACAAAATTAATGGAAAATTTTACCTACTTCTACTAAATCTAGAAGAAATGTTTGTATTTCTGCCGTTTTTGTACATTCTTATTCACTTGGTGATACTTTGAATGCATGAACTGTTCTCTTCAATCACTGACCATGATTACTTACTTATTATGTACCTGCATCAAAATGATAACTGATAAGAATCAAATTGAAACTGAAAGTAATTAGTTTCATTACTTATTATTACAATTATAAAACTACATAACATTTACCATTTGAAACTTATAATCTAAAACATTGAGTACATATAGACGATTATCATTAAGATACGAATTTTCCGAATAATTGCATCGTAGAACTTATGAAGTTGGAATAAGTACATCGCAACTAAACTATACAGTATAATTGATAATTAAACGTTTGTTCGAAGATATTCAACTCGAGTAAGCTGTTAATTTCGATTAGAGAATAACATTTTCTCTTCGAGACTTGGTCTAACATGCACATATCCATTATTTAAACATCTGAACATGAAACAATCCCAGTAATCGTGCAGTTTGCAAGTTGGTCGTTGATGCTGAGCAATTAGCTAATCAAAAAATCCAACCGAGGCGAAATTAAATATAGTAAATGGCAAACCAAACTCGACTTAGAAAACAGAACATCTCTTCAAACCACATGCAGAATCGTTGTACAATTACCGCACCTTATTTCAACTCGAAACACCTGTTCGCGTGCTACCCGAACCAGAAGCGTGTAAAAGCGATCATGCAACATTCAACGTCAATTTGATACCTACCGAATGAAACAACAGGAATGAAAAAAAGCTTTGGAAAGCACTGATTGGAATCACGTACTAAGATGATGGTTGCATGCGTGCATAAGTTATTTCGGAAGTTGGTAGTAAAATAATTTTTTAAATTCTGAAGAATATATAAGTAAAATTACATGCATAGGAAAAGCATTACAGAATAGCGTCGGATAGACGGATACTTTGTTATTTATACAGAAAAAAAACCACAACCTTTTCACAGTTTCAAATTTCTTCCTTTATTGTTTTATCAAGAATAAAAAAAGGTACATTTTTATTCTCGTCAGATATCTTACTTGTAGGTTAATATGAATCGAGTAACGAGAACTTCACGAATGGCGGTTATTCGAGATTACCGAACGAAATTTTGTTTATACTGGAGACGTTTTTAAGGCGTTCGTCTTTTTATTGAGTGTCAAATAAAGTGTGCATTTACCCACACACCTGTGCACACATTACTCGATATAATCTTATACGTGATAAAAATTATGATTTTTCTTTTCCGGATTTACTTAATAATTCATCGTGTTTGCTGGTTACAGACTAGGAGGTCTTTCGGTTTAGGTTTTTTTTTTCTATTAATCATGGACGCGCAACGCGGTTTTTGCCAACTCGAGAAAGGGTTACATTTTGTAATAAATTTTTACCATTTTGCAGGTTCACCTTTTGAATGAAAATTTACGGTATACCAAAGCGAAGATAAGAAAAGCGAAAAATTTGGCGGGGAAAATTTTGTGATTTTCTACAACACGAGATACAATTTTAATTATTATACCTGTATACTCGTACATAAAATGATATATATCGCGTTTTACCATACGAAAGGTAAATAAACACAGAAACGGAATATGGGTAAATTCAAAATGGAAAATTCGTTCAATACGGTGTACGAAATTTATATAATTTCAAACGGTCAATTCATCATTTATGACACGCCATAAGGTCACATTTAAAGCTAATATTTATGTTGGTACATTCTCTATTGCCATTTTTCAAATAATATCTTCGTTAGAAAATAAAATAACACCGAGCTCGATATTTTTATCATGAAATCATTTCAAAAGTTTTTGTTATTTTTGCGGGAATTTTTTTTTTATAAATCTAGCCGCTATACGGAAAGTTCACTGTGTGGGAATATTGCGTTGCCGATGAAATTGACACAGAAAAGTTTCGATGCTATTCAAGGCACGAAATCGAAAAGGAACACTTGTTACGAAAACCTTTGCCGAAAGATTCACATATTAGTACATTATCAATGTGAAAATTCGCCGATGTGAGGTTGCCCTCGATTTGTTAAAAATCTAAAATAAATTTATACTATAGAACTTTTCTACGTCTTGCTATAAATTTCCTTCAAAGATGAGACGTTACGTTTATCTACAGGTAGAACGGCATAAAGTTTTTTATATTTTTTCTTCTCAGTGATAAGCTTCAATTTATATTACAAAAAGACGAGATTTTTCTTTGATAGGTACCTGTGGAATTGAATTTTTTTTTATTTCGTCATTTAAATTCAAATCGGTTAGTAATGGAATATATTGGAAAAATTGTTGTAAAAGGGTTCGCACATAAATAAATATTTACCAATGAAAACGCAATGGCATAGATTTAGGGTGACAGTGATAATTTCAATCTGTATCTTTTTAACCATGTTCCCAATACGTCGACGTATAAAATTACCCGAAGATACGATATTCGGTAATTTAACGCGATTCAATTTCATACCAAATGATACAAGTAAACAATGATCTGTAAAAAAGACCGATTTTAGATGAATTTGCCTACCATAAATGAGCAAAATTGCTGCTTATGTGAGACGAAGATCGAGGATGAAAATTCATTCGATTTTTATACCCTGCGTAAAATGGCAAATATGACGATTTTCTAGACGTTGGATTTATTAATTTCTCAAAAAAAGTGTCCGAATCCAAAAACACGTATTAAAAGTATTCGAAATACCCGTGTACTAATTTCTCAAGAGTGTTGTTTGTCTTGAGCTTTCGAGAAAATTTAGTTTTATCAATTTTCGAAAATATGAAAACTGACGTTACGAGACGCACGGTTATTTCTCGCACGAAACAAATAATTCGATAACATCGTTAATTTTTCGATTTCGATGTTTAGATATTTATAATTCAATTTCGATTTCGATAGTTCGATATTCCAACAGGAGTAATTTTGTTCAGATTTCGATGTTGTAATAACGATTTCTTAATTCAATATCTTAATTTCAATAGTCTGATTACTATATTTCGATTTCGATGTTGCAATTTCGATAATTCGATATTTCAATAGTAGTAATTTTGTTTAGATTTCGATGTTTTAATAACAGTTTCTTAATCCAATATCTTAATTTCAATGCTCTGACTACTGTATTTCGATTTCGATGTCACAATTTCTATAGTTTTATTATGATTTCGATGTTTCCATAACAATATTTCGATTTCAATGTTGGAATTTCGATAATTCGATATTCCAACATTAAAAACACTTTGATTCAGATTTCGATTTTCCAATAATGATTACTTAATTCAATATTTTAATTTCGGAGTTCTGATTACGATATTTTGATTTCGATAGTTTCATTACGATTTCGATGTTACAATTTCGATAATTCGATATTCCAATATTAAAAACACTTTGATTCAGATTTCGATTTTCCAATAACGATTACTTAATTCAATAGTTTAATTTCGGTGTTCTGATTACGATATTTCGATTTCGATGTTACAATTTCTATAGTTTCATTATGATTTCGATGTTCCCATAACAATTTCTCGATTTCATTTCTGCAATTTTGATGATTCGATTTTGATTTCGATATTTTAAAAGTGATACTTCAACCTCAATATCGTAATATTTCGATTTAACGTTTGGATTTCGACTTAACAACTTGTAATATTTCGATTTGGAATGAAATGAAAAATAATCGAAAAAATACGTTACTTTTGAACAAAACATTCTGGCTTATTCTTCGAACTATTTTCACTTTTATTTTTACTTCGCATAACTCCAAAGTTTGAACTTATCTATGAAGTGGAAATTTGATAAATGACCCAGTTTTATGGCATTTTATAACTTTCAACAGTCTATTGTGTTGTACAATCATGAATGAAGTAGACAGTTAGGTACAATGCAGCTGTACAACTGTTTTCTTTGTTTTTCAGTGATTTATCTAAGGAAAAATTATTGAAAAAAATTACCAAATATTGAAAACCCGAGATAAAACAAGCATCAAAATGTATTTCGATGCGACAAAAATTCCCTTAATGAAAATCCGGCTTCTACGAGTAGGTTATCGGCTCATTGCGGCGTTTTTTCTGATCCATCAATATAACGAGCATATACGCCAGGTACATGTTAATTTAAATTATCGATTTGTTTATAAAATCACGTATAAGCTTAGTTTATTGGATTTTCAGGTATACTATTATTAATAGATAATAACGATGGTATCGGCTGTATATCGCTACCAAGTTGATGAGACGTCGTATCAATCGACGCTTTGTAATAACGTATCGCCACCATTTAATTTGATTATTTTTTTATTTTTTTTATTTAACGGGCAGTACATAAAGAAATGACTACACAGTAGATCATTTTATAACAAGTTACATTCTTATTCAGGTAACTGGTTTGGGCGATTTAATACATTCCATCATTACGTAAATAAAAAAAACACATTCTGCAGGTATTCAGATTCAAGTTCATTAACACACGAGATGTAGTAGTAGCTGTCCGATATCATCTAGTCATTTCGACACTCTCTGATACGATGGAAGCATAAAGATTTGACCTTTTCACCGACTCGTTATGTATTCATACATGTAACAACTTCGTTATTGAAGCGCGAAATGAAATCCGCGTATTTGTAAATTTTGAGAACCACGGTGTAATTTTCAAAAGAATCGTTATATAATTTCGAAAACAAATCACGTAAAGCTTGTAAAATTTACAGGCACATTGTCAGGTAAATGTACACATACGAGCCATTGTATTATAAGAACATGTCTTCAGAAGAACTATCTTTTATACTAACTGGTTTACAAAAACAATAAAAACAAAACCTCGTAGGATAAGTTCGCCGTTTAAAAACACTCGTATCGAATGTTAATAAACAAACGACATACATGGGAAATGGGGGTTTTTCTTGCTATGTACCGCGAACTGCAACATATTATACGCGACCAACGAATAGTGAAATTTTCTTAAGATATCATAATTGCCAGGTACACGATGACCTGCATAATTATACAAGCTTTTCGTCAAACCTTCCAAGAACAGGTGACAAAAATGGTGACCTAAAAGATGTCAGTTTTGAACGTTGTAATTTGATAGAATTCAAAGATAATAACACACCGCGATGCGAATGCTTTGTATGTGGTATTTATATTCGATTGGCTTGTAATTTAAGTAAACTTTGTCAACAATTTCAACGAATTCGTTTTTGTTTTTTGTCTTGTCATCTTTATTAAAAGCCAGGTATATTTGGTTGGCGAAATTAAACACGGAGACGGCATTGTGTGCAGTTTTAAGTGATGAACCTTCGTTTACCTAAATAATGAAAAAATAATCAAAGGACATCGTATTTAAATTGGAATTTTATGCGTTGAAAAATCATGAGAAATGTTTTAAAACAGAAAATTTTTTGTTAAATGATCTCAAAAGTTGATAAATTTTAAGTGCGAGCAATTGAATCATTATACATAATAGCCCGGAAAACCATTGATATTTTCCACTACGTATTAGCGGCTCTTCCAACACCTAAGCACCTCGCTGAGCGCGTCAAATCACGAAATGACGCGTGAACAAACTGCCCAGTTCACGGTTTTCGTCCTACTCGGAATGTGTAAACTGCCGCGCGTTAATGTTGAAAAGCCGCCTGTACATGGTGGAAAATTTCGATGGTCCGGCTCACGTTCTCACTTGATTATTTTTTACTCAAAATCTGATGAAAAATTTGATTGATTTAGAGAGAGGATGAGCTTGAAATTTACTGCTTCAGTTATTTTGTAAAATATAAAAATTTTTTGCGCAGATGAATAGTTCAAAAATGTTTTTTCGACCCTTCACTACGACTTTACTGAAAAGGAAATTAAAAAGAAATCCTTTCATATTGCCCCTTGATTGTTATTCTTATTTTTTAAACAGAAATAAAAAATTCCAATCGGAATCCATACTCTTTGACCTAGTTGGAAAAGGATAGAATTTCTTCCCTTCTTTCAAAGGTCGCTGATAATAAACGAGAACTTCCTTTCGCTATCGTTTACTCGTGAAATTATAATCAAACAAAATGTAATGATACAGTTCCTTTAAAAACCAACAACTGCTGCATCAAGCGGCTGCCACGAATTCGATACTTCACCCAAATTATCGTTCTATTGCCCCAAAGGTACACATCAAACATTTTCACCTCGTTTGACAAAATGATCGATACCCCAACACATCTGGAAGATTGGCAAATTAAAAAATTGACCATATTGGAGAATCGATCAATTGTGGTTAGCATATGAAACCATATGCATAGATAAAGAAAACGCTGATGGCGCCAACGCTGTACACTGAACCAGCGGTGATGAGACGAGATAAACCAAGGAGGAACATCTGCGATGTACACGGTAAAAAAGAAAAGTAGTAGGTAGCCGGGCGTATTTTTTTCCAAGTGTAGTGCAGGTAGTAAAGTTAATGCGTTTTTCTTTAGGAGACTTGGAGACTGCTTCTCTGTAATTAGTTACTTGGTATAGCCCAGGGTAGCATAAAGAGCGGTTAAACATTAGTCAAACAGTGGTTTCTAACATATACGCGTTTTTTCGCCTACGGTCATTCTTTTGAATTTAATTATCGAAGCCGAATTAAGAAAAATTAATTCAGTATTTTTGATTTCCAGATAGTATTGTTCGATGATGATTTAAAGAAAATGTAGTAATGGGAGTAGATGGCCTAGGGCTCGATGCATTTTCATTTTAATCAAAATCTCAACGCGCTGTGGTTATCGATACTTTGTTTCGTATAAATTATGCGCCAGTAAAAAGGGTCGTCTTTTAAATAATTATTAAAGGCCGTGTTCTTGTTCAACTTATATTCCTTATCACTGGAAATCCTTCAGGATTTCTATGTACGGTGTACATGTTGCGGTTAGTATAAACAAAATGACCAGTTAAAATTGAACCCAAGTAGCCGAGCTAACTTGATATTTTGTCTTTGTATACTTGGTTGCAACATTTCGCAAACTATTTCCCTAATGACCCATTCTGTGTTATTTTTCTCCAGTTCTGGTTTCAAGTTTTAGATATTATAAGCTAACGCGCGGTCTCGTATACTTTCAATTATTTATACAAAAAAAAAAATACTAACGAAGAAATTTAATTGTGTACGCATTATTAAGTAAGCTCCGGATAGCGGTGGAAAGATGAAAAAGATTATTCTTGCATTAAGATAAACAAAAAAACAATCGACTTTTATAGGCGCTTAGGTATACTACAAAAACAATGGAAAAACATATTCAGCTCGCTGTCAACAATTTTCTTCGATACGAGTTTATTTAAAATAATTTAATATCCCATTGTTAATTATAAAGCCGCTTCCTTACTAGTAGAAAAGAAGTTATTAAGGTAATTCTGCATGAAGTATGCCTCGGGTGATACACGAGCTCGCGATATATATGTTGAATATATTTTTACATAACGAGATCACATATTTTAATGTTTGCGATGTGCTGGAGTTGCGTGTCAGTTTCCAGGTTTAGACGAAAAGAAAAAATCGCACGCCATGGTCATTTTGGGGCTATGGATAATATCATGAAGAGGGTTTGTTAAAATATATTGATGGTTTTCAACATGAAGCCGCTGTGGTTTCTTCGAAAAAGTTCAAAGATATTCGTCAGTCAATATTACAATCTCATATAAGAAATTTTATCAAAATTTAAAATAACTAAATCCAGCGTCACAATTATTCGATATTCCCAAAATGACTGCGACGCTCCAACATTCCTAATTTAGCAGCGACATGCATACATTCATGCAATTCATCATACAGAAATGACTGCGCGCGCATCCCGAAATTCCCAAAACGTCAGTGACACGCAGTAAAATGTTCCTAGAACGACGGAGTCTTGCAATGTAACACACAGAAAATGACTGCGCGCGCATTTCATCATTCCCAAAATGACAATATTCCCGGTACAATGCAATATGAAGAAAATCATGGAGTTTTAAATGATTAATGGGTATTTCGGAGTCATTTTAAAATAACCCTAATGCTCCACCATATAAATATTGATACAATCGAATGAACTACACAAGCCATTCATCGTGTTGCAGCATGCAATTTGTTGACACTATCGTTCATCTCATCTGATAAAAATTATTTTGAGAAATTCCTCAAAGGGAAATAAAAATCAATCGAAACAAAATTTCGATCACACATGCAAGATACAATAATGCTACTTATACTTCCAGATTCGACAACTAGTTATAAATAGGTCCAGTTTTGTAATCACTGATCGTATATTTTTAAACTTACCTGAATCAAACTCCACGTTTATTTCAATGCAGCTGTTATTATATTTCAAGGCGTAAATACCTCTTCCATATGTGGAGGAAAGAAGTTACTAAATGGAAGCTGTTGTTTTATAATAATGTTGTACGAAGATTTAAGTCAGTGCCGTCACGCATATACACCTATACCTACCGAAATATAAATTGAAAAGAAAATTGACCCAGGTTAATTGCGTACAAGTTTCGATTTTAAAAGCTATTAAAATTTAAACTAGTTTCTTCCCGGTTTCTTTGCAATTTAAATTTTTGTGGCTTACATCCCTACAGCACGATGCGGTTTTGGTTTAATACCTGGTATAGTTCAAATTGAATTAAATTATGTCATAGTTCGATTCCAATTCAACTGCTGACCCGTGTATCAATCGTGATATCCTCGAGAACAATATGGCAATTTAACGTATGATAAAAACGAGTACTTTTTTATCGCCAGAAGCTTAACGCGATTTACGGACATACTCGTTATTAAAAAATGAACCTATTAGCTTATTAATGGTGTCAACACTGGAACAACAGTGGGCGTGATAATTCATCATAAATTCTTCGTATCAACACTGTCAGCTATGATTAGTTTGGAAATGAATTTAAAAAAAGGACTGATTCGAACGCGGGTACCTTGTTTCATGATAGTTTGAAAATTTAATTTCATAACTAAATAAGTTGTTTTCACTATCATTACATTGTGGATGAAAGTTACGACGTAACAAGATGAAAAAAAGTTGAAACAGCGAGTTTTTCATAGATGAAAAATTTCTTTTCCTGTATAATTGAAAGTTAGATACTTCAAGTCAAGATTTATAACCATAATGATTGCTTCAACTTGTAGATAGACATAAAAAATTATTTATATGAGACTACCAGATACTTAATATGTTACTTCTGTTATACGCATTGTATCTACAATTTGCTACATAGGCATTCCAGGTTGCTTTTTTTTCCCTCTTGTGTAACGCCCAGTTATTTCAACGTTATTACAATTAGCAATAAAGACGTCGTAAATCCTAGATACCAAAATAAATATAAACTATTTTCCTACATTTTCCCAGCAACATGTTTTTTTTGGTCATTATTTATTTATTTAATCGATCCGAACCTCAAACAATCCAGCACATCCGAAAGTATTGTTTTGGTCCTGAACATAGTTTCATATCCACTTAACACGTTCGTGTTATCAGATTTGAAAAAAAGAACGTGTTAGATCGACAATTTTTATAACGAGTGATACCACATACGACAATCTGCGACTATAACGAGCAATTTATCGAATATGTCATCGACTCTTAAATGTGTTTTAATTAGGAGAAAGCAATACGCTTATATTAATCATTTAATATGTCAACAAACACAACGCTTAATTTTATACCTCACGCTGTAATTATTTTACCATCACAATGTAGCTATAAAAAAGTAATTAAACGTTTCTGCCAGTCTTTCTCTCTTATTCAAATGTCAAAGCAGCTTCGTTTGCTTATCAATACATCGAAGTGTGTAGAAAAGCGTTTAGTTTAGCAATGCATAAAATGTCGACTGGACTCTCTAATGTATTGTGTGAAGGAATAATTAGTCATTTTTAGACGGTGGCTCATTCGAACAACCACTGAACAAGTAATTGCTTGGTAAACGTTGGCGTGAAGTATGTGTTTTGCAGTTCTGGCAAATTCATTCCAATAATCCAGCCAATAATTAATGTATTCTGAGACATGTACAAAAAGACCATCATTGTCACTCATTTGCAGCAAGCTTTGCAAAATCTCTACAGGGTTTCGTTCGAATTCACAAGGACTGAAAAATAACCATGTCCAATCAGAAGGGGGAAGGGGGTTTCTCTCAGGACCGGATTTCTTTAGGGGCCTCGTGCGTTTTAAGCCATTGTAAAAAATAACGGGCCCTTTGGAAAAAACGACGGGCCTTTTGTGAAAAATGTCAGGCCCTTTCAAGCAAAGGGGTCTGTATAATTTTTCCCCGGAGCTCGGATTTTCTCTGCACAGCCCTGAAAATAACTGTTCAGTGGGATGCTCTTCTCTATGAAGCGACGTGGTATTTGCCACCATCACTAAGAAGGTGCAACTTTTAGTGGATGTCCTATTTGACTATATCTTCATATGCTTAATATGATCAATAGGAAAACGACGAGTCTCTGCAAAGCTAAATGGGAAAACATAAGAATTCAAGTACCAGAAATACTAAAACGAGTACTCAGGATCCTGACAACAGCACAATCGCTTGCCAAAAATACCCACAAATTCAGTCAGCCAGAATGCTGCACCAAAATGCCTTTAAAAATTGCAGAATTTCGTAGGGGAAAAAAGTCGAGTATAAGATTCAAATCACGACACATAGAAATTATAATTTTCATTTTTTCTAACGTCGAAAAAAAAATTAAATATTCAGCTTCGATAACGTTCTATTTAATAGGCTCAGCTACGCCATAAAACCTGGCAACGTTGCTTCGCTTATCAGCATCCTCGGTAATATTTCCAGTACAAGTTGAAATTCAAATTTATACAAATTTTTTCGCTGCGAGTAACATCCGAGTTGAATTTTATGCGTTGAAATTTTGGCCAATATTTGCTTTTGGATGCTCGTATTATTGAGCTTGAAATACGAAAAAAAAAAAAAATGCCCAGACTCCTTTATACACAAATAGCTTAAAGCTGTTTGCAAAAAGATAAGAAACCGCTAAAGTTTTCACGCGTATAAACTTTCGATTGGAAATTTGAAAAATTTATCTGTAATGAAAGCATTACAGGCAGGAGAGGGAGGGGGTTATTGTTAAAACCTATGAGTAAATTTCCATGTAGGTACTAGGCATCGATTTACCATACACGTATGAAAGTTGAGAGATTAAAGCACCTACGTGAAATACATTACAAACGCATTTATAAAACTGAAAATTAATCTTTTATTTGAACATAGAACGCATTTCATGTAAATATTAATCTCGATATATTAAAAGTATCGTGTAAATGTTAAACGGAAGCTACTCAAGATATAAATTGATAACGTCTAGCCGTGTGGACAAGCCGTCGCACACGTCTTAACCGTTACCTTATCGACCGGATACCAAAGAAATTGCTTCCTGTCCTTTCCTCGCTTTTTCACTTGTATACATAGTGAATTTGTTACAGTCATTGTTGAAATAGAAAATTCAACATAAAAGGTATCCTTGGAGACAAACTGGTTCTTTGAATACAAATACGACAATCGTCAAGTGGGTGGATGATTTCGGCGCCGATATTTAATGATGTTCTGGAGTGTTGTTGGTTTTGATTTTGGGAAAAGGCGACCCCTTTTAGCGTTACGAATTTAAAAACTACCTTTGTCATTTACAAAGGTCGTATAGGTAAATGAAATGGAGTGTTTGTTATTGGAAATCAAAAAGGGCTTTCTTTTCTCAGTTATATGTGATCCTTTTTCTTACCGATTACCTAGTAAAAGAAGCGACATGTTGTTACAACGTGAACCTGAACTATTAGTTATTGTTTTTTCGATGTCATTTCCTTTCATATGTTTTTCCAGGTTTTTTCGTATACGTTGCTCAAAAAAGTCACAACAATATGTGTAGATTTTCCTTCAATTTTCATGCGCTTTATATTTATTAACGAGCTACCTAGGTACGCTTTAATGATTTCCTTTTTCACGGGCTATTGCCTCTTGTTAACGTCGATCGCGTCGGCCAATATGGCGTGTATAGACGCGAAGCACGTTAATTATAAAATCATCTATTACGTAGGATTTTTTAATTAGGCGCATCTTTCCAACTATGACGTCGATTTTAATAAGGTGAGAAAATGAATCCGAAACCGAGAGTGATCGTAATGGGAAACTAATCGATGTAGTAGGTAAAAACGTGCTCGTCAGCTTGTTTAGGTTTTGTATAATTATATAGCACTATATATGGAGATATGTATAAACTTTCAACGGGCGAAGAAATTTCTTAAATATTTTCAAAAGCGATGCGTCAAGGTCATAAACCTCGAATGAATATCACGATTTGGTTTTTTATTGTCGCCACCGGTGCGCCAATGAAATTCAAAATATTTACGTTTACGGCGTAATGACGCGTTTAAATGTTGATGATAGGATTCAACACTTTGGGCGTGTTATCATGACTTTATATCTTCGAGTGGTCCCCGATTTATAAATATAAAACGGCTAAGCGGCGATGAATGTCACGACAGTAGCTTTGTCATTTTATGTTTACGTAATTGCGTACGAGCCATAGTTGAATTCAACTTTTATTGTTGCTTAATTGTGGTCATCTCCCTCATGTCGAGTCCAGATTTCAAATGCGAGATTAATCGTACAAACGAGGTGCAGTTTTTTGATACGTTACACGAGTATAATTATTGTTTTTTAGATATCGAATTAATAATGAAATCGAATCATTAAAAGAAAGCGAGAAAGGAGGAGGTGGTGTGTTGCTAACATACTACAAACGATTAAACTGTTGATACCAATTATTCAAATCGGCCCTGTTCGCGATGAGGTGTCCTCAAAATGGATTCATCTTTTATGCTGATTAAAACAGAGATGCTTAAATATGTGGCCAAAACTTGCTTAGAAAATCCAAACCCGGAACCTCAAGCTCAGTCCACAACATCGCAATGTTACTTCAAATCAACAGCAGGTACCTGGAAATCTGGCAAATTCGCAGTATCACGCTGGAAAATGAAAAAATTCAAATAATGAAAAAAGATGAACAGTGTTGAGATTTGAATATGCACAGGCCCAACCAGAAGGGGGAGGGGTTTCCCCGGGGCCATATATTTTAAAGAGCCCATGTGCGTTTTAAGCCCTTGGGAAAAATAACGGGCCCTTCCAAGGGAAGAAGAGTATAATTTTTCCCCGGGTCCGTATTTTCTGTGCACGGCCTGCTCCTTTTTTTTTTTTTTTTTTAGAAGGAACGCCAGAGATTCTTCACCAAAAAAGAAAGCGTCTCATCCAAATCAAGAGGTCCCAGAAAAAATCTCTTACGTACCTTAAAACTAATTAAATTAATCCGTTGAGTGCTTCTACTGCCATCTCTTCTTACCTGGAAAACTTGAAACAAACTAAAAAACAGTTGGTAAAAACCCCCAGGGATAGGGGCACGGTTTGGGTTAGGTAAGGACAAGGATACCCAAGACACGAGGAGAACATGAAACGACGTGAATACGACACGACGAGAAAATCACGACACAAACGAATACGAACACCAGATCGAAAGACCAAAATGTTTTCACCAAATGTTTCCTAGGTTCAGCCTGATCCATAAAAAGGCCCTCAACAAGGACAACTTTGCAAATCAGTTTTTGTGCAACAGATGAGATCTCATTGCTTTCGACGATGACTTCGGTTTTTTCTTAGACCATTCAAAAGATACCATCGCCGAAGAAAATAATTATAAACGAAATGATCTAATTTCTTCAACGCATTTGACGATTTGTCTTTTATTACAAATGTCCAAGAAAATTGTGAGTTAACTACTCGTAACAATAACACGTGTGATTACCTTAACAATAACAATTCGCATCGTGGTTACTTTTAAAACGCGTATGTGAAAAATAACGAATTATGATTAATGGTTAGGGTCGTTGAATCACCGGTCATTACGAACGGGTTAAATAGTTATTGTTACACGCATCGAGAAATACATTTATAACGTTGTTAATTTCCAAGTCGAAAATTTCTCGCAACCACGCCGCCGTTGAAAATTAGCTGTCGTTTACGTCGAGCTCCGATTTCTATAGATTTCAACGTATCAATGACCACCCAGAAAATGACATCAGTCTTGTCACAAATACAAAAGAAGGTTCGCATAGAGCAAAAAGCGTTCGCGAAGCTTAAATTCACGCTGAAAAATTTTTCCTCACGAATAGAAGCAATTTGTAATATTAAAAAATATGATTTCCTCGACTGCTTTCTACAAATTTATTAAAAGTTTACCGCGAAAAAGGTTTTTTCCTTAACCGGCGATACGGTGTTTAATATTTGAAATTAAATTGTACTCGGTAAAACAAGAAAGCCTTATATCGCGTATACGTTTTCATTCTCTTTCGCTCGATGGTTTACCTCCGAAAAGAACACAAACCAGACTTCACAAAGAGAAGGTAATATTGGTAAAAGCTTACTTTTTCATTTCCTTTTTGTTATATACACATACTTTATATTCGTGAACAATATCGTTTTAATGACAAATGAGGAGCTGAGTTTTTTATCTCTTTGTATATTCTCATATCATTTGCGTCGAGTTTGAGTAAACTGTGTGAAGAACTTTTGTCGATGATTTTAACAGTTTTCATTCTCGATTAATCGCCAAAGATATTTTGTAGACGTTCAATTACCTAATAACTTTGATGTTTGAATTGCTGCAGATGGAAATTTTATATTTCCTTTATGAAAGATAAAGTGAAGTGAGGTTGGAGGAAGGCTGGTTGACCAATATTGTTCGTGTATTATCAACTGCTAAAAAAATTAATTTTTTAAAATATGTGCTTCCTTCGTACAATCATTGATTTAGCATAACAACACTTGACACTGCGAACGTTTTTAACGGAGAAGATACAAAAACGTCACCAAGAACATACGTGCGATCGTCTTGACGGTTGGAGTAGAAATGAGCTAAAACGTACTTCCGCTTACCCCCACTTTTTGCTAAAAAAAGACCTTCCGTTCAGAACTATTTATTTGATATCCAAAGCTGTCGTTTATTTTGATGTAAAAATACTGCAGTTTTGGGATTTCTTATCAAACATTTTTTATAAGAATTGCCACATTTTTGTGGGAAAAAATATAAGTAATTTGTTTACAAAAAAAGAAAGCTTTTCTGATTAATTTTTCCAGAACTGCTCATAGAGACCTACTTGGATTATTTTTGCACGGCTCTTAAAAAGGTTCAACAGATATTCCTAAAAATCAAAGTCAACTAGGCAGCTCTCAAAGTACGAGTGACTACTCCTATCCACGAACCACCTCGAGGCATCATAGGTAATTTTCAGTCGACTAAAGCATTAAAAATAATCACCAATCACGATACTCATCAGCCTTTATTTCTTTTTAATAAAAAATAAAAATTATATAGTCGAAATGAAATAAAAATAAACGAGGTAATTCGCTATTCCTTGGCACATTCACGGCGTAATTTCGTTTTTATAGCACTTGTGTAATTTTTCGTTAGCACGTCGAAGGTGCTCGGTGAAGCTATCGTCGAGGAGAAAATCAAAACTTGGCGAACGATATAAACTTATTAAAATGTATCCCTCGGGGATGACGTAATAATCCTTGTATTTCCATAGGGTCATCATCGGCCGCACCATCATTAATGCTTATTCGTTACTGCAGTAAATACGAACCGACTTCTTGTACGTAATCCAAAAGGGTAACCGAGTCACTCGTGCCCATCTCGGTGAAAACCACACTCCCAAAGATGGAGCTTTACAGATTTCACTTGGAGTTGGAAAAGTACAAAGTTTTACGCATTTGATGAAATTCCTAAGACCTTACAAGTTGAACATTCTACGTAACTAATTCAGCAACAAATCCTGCAACAGGTTTTCGAGTCGACGAAAAAGTGTAAATATTGCGTGTTATCCTTGATTTCAACACACAAAATGTTAAAAGGCAATATATTCAATGGGATTGACTTCATACCTCGTAATTTTCTAAATCAATACAAACGTTGAATACAACTCTCAAGAGTGTTGAATTTACAATTCTGTTTATTTTTTCATACGTATTACCTATTCACTGTGTTAGTTTTATTGCCACTGGTCGCATCGGATATAATCGCGGAAAATAATTCCCCGAATACGAATTTATCAAATAACTCGTCGTCTATGGAAATAAAAACTAGCTCGCTGCATAATTTATTCATCGAAAATGTATCGGTTCTCTACGTAGTAATTTCTAAGTTGAAAACCTAAGAAAATACATCACGAAACGTTTTTAAATCTGTTAATTACATATTATCGAGCAACCATCGTTAGATTAATAAAGGTTCTCGTTCGTAGCTTCAGTTATCTTCGCACCTGTTAATGACCGCTTAATAAAATAATGCAGGTGTTCGGTGGAAAGCTTTCGTTACTATAAAATACGTGAAATTTACTTCTAAAACAACTATACCTTTGCACGATTGAAAATGCCATAAATTAAAAATTTAATATTGAAAAATTTATCCTAAAATATTCATATTTTTATACGTCACAAAATAACGTAATCCTTTAATCCTTAATCGCCCGTAAAACAGAATCGTAATTGAATCACTCGTAATATTGCAAGAAAACCTCTCGTTTAATTGTAAAAAAATCTTACCAGCATAATTTATTACTCGAAAAGTAATAAAATCATAATAAAGATTACTTTTATGCAAAAGCAGATTAATTTTAAATCATATTAAGTATTCGAATAGATAAACCACCCAAGATTTCGATTCAACGAGTTTACATCCAACAAAATCGAATTTTCACCCTTCCTGAACGAATTGGTCAACAATGGTGGAAAGTAATGGAAAATTATGACCAAGCATTGCGAGTTTTGGGGAAAACCGCCCAAAGAGGTCCTTTCCATTTGGCAATGCATTTTATTCAAAGAAAATGGAAGTACTTTTCATAGCATCTTTCCTCGAAATGAGATTTTTAAAGATTTCTCGAAAATCGAACAATATAAAAATGAAGAAAAGTGTTCGAATTGCTCTAATTTTTGGAATTTTGTGCCTTCCTCGAAGGTAATGAATAATTTTCATTATAAAAATCAAAAATAGTTTTATTGGTTCCTCAAATTTTTGAGATTTTTCTAAAAACTTCACTTTCAGTTTTTGAAAACCCACGAGAAAAATGGTTCCTTTTTTCCCAAATAAGAAACGTCAAATAGCTAAGGACATAGTTTTGGATAATTTTCCTTGAAAATTGCATTCTTATGCAGTGTTGCATTCGTAAGAGTGCATTTTTGATGAATTTTTAAACAAATTCACCATATTTACTCCTCGTTAAAAAGCCTTTTGTGGGCGATTGTGCATTTTAAGAGAAAAATTGTTGGGACAAAACTCGTAGGAAATTAAATAAACCACATTTTTTATTCTGACATTTTTTTCGTGTAAGCTCAAAATTTGGAAATTTTTTAGAAAATCGATGTCAGGTACCTTGAAAATGAATATTAAATTCAACACATAACGAACCAATGTTCATTCATCTACGAAGTTGGCTAAATTAACACAACGAAGACCCTTCTATTCCTTCGGTCAACGTCATTTAACCGAAATTCAAACATGATTAAAAATTCCACCGTTAAAATTTTGTTATCATGGTCAAACGTAAACTCCAACCGTTTTTTCGCCAAATGAAGATAACATACCCAGCGTAGCTTATTTCCTGTACATAGGCATGTGTTCGGTAACCGTTACCACTCGCTATTTCCGCCGGGTCACGAATGCAATTCACCTTGGAATTATATTTCGGTAGAATTTTTTTTATAAATCGGCGCCCGCGCGAAAACCCCCGCATCTGTTAAAAAGGTCGAACTAATTCATTTAAATGGTTTTTAAAAGGTTTTGAAAAGACTTTCAAGAAGAAAAGCCGTTAGTATCGAATAAATGGCTCGAATAAGTAGAACAGTAAATTACAAAACGGGGCGTGTTTTCTGTTAATATCAAATAAAAGAAATTCCGTATAAGAAAATACCTTACGTTAGTTTCTCGCCCTTGCAGTTCCCTCCGGCACCGCCGCGTCGTCCCTCCTTCGGCGTAAATTAGCTTCTAGATGTTAATTAAAGCTTCTAGGCGGTTTCAATTAAAATAAACGTTAGGTAATATATTTCACTGACCCTTGATCGCCTTTTTCTAATATTTCGAATGTTAAAAGATTTACTTTGTTTTACCGTCGCGCCTTTTTTCCCCATTTCTTTATTTTATTAAACGCTCTAAATGGCTTCTTTTTTCGTATAATGGAAAGTGATCTCGGAACAGATTACAATTAACGTGAATTATAACCTTGGTAAAAATAAACTCTATTCAAAGGTGGAATAAATTTATTATGGGAGATGTCTACATATAGTAGTTGTATTCATCTCCCTTTTTTAAATAGACATAGCACCCGACTGAAAATAACTTCTGTGTAAACACCTTTTTAAAAAAAATCCCATAAAAAATATTATTACCTTACATGTCAAATTTTATTACTTTTTTTTGACATCAACGCTGTTAATTTCCAACGCAATTATTCGTCAATCAGATACAAATCTGTAAATAAGGCGTTGGTATAATTCCTGTTGGTTTTCTTTTTTAAATAAATTACCATAGTTCGCGTGATTCAAATCGTGGCCTACATCGACTCCGCGCAATTTTCCTAGAACGATAGGATTTACATGGAAATAAAAAATTCCGAAAAAAAAAATTAAAATCCCAGTAACTACACAAGTCTATATAAATAATTAAACAAACGATGACACCGAGAGTGAAACCGCAGCAAGAGGCACCTCTATACATTTTTAACCACCGTGTTCGCAACACGCACTTTTTGTTGGATTTTTTTTTTCGGGCTCGAGAAGAAGCACCCTTACAAAACAATACGTCTAATTAGCCCTATCGGTTCCTTATAGCGTTGCCGTGAAAACAAAAGATTAGGCAATTTGTTCGATACTTGTGTAAACACCGAGAAATATCGAGGAAGTTTCTAACACACGGTATTTTTCGTGTAATTTTTATCGGCGTATTTTTTTTGTAGTTTTTTATATTGTAAACATTTTTGAGTTTAGAGAGAATCAAAATATTACTGGAAATTTTCAAGTGAAAATGTTCGTGGAGTAGGTTATTTCAATTATGTATCGTTAAAATCACGTGAAATCTAGAGGATAATTTGAAACAGAAAATTTCGACTATTTAGACTCCCATTGCAAGAGCGGAAACATGGATAAACATCAATAGAAAATTCTGCGAAAAAGCATCATACAGAGATTTATCGATATTTAATACATCCGCATTTATCTCGAACGCCGAAAATTACACCCTCATGAAAGATGCGTTTCGCAGACCACAGCATCCTATCGAAGCTCAACTCATCTCTTCGACGTTGATTATTCATATATACGGCCATCTTGGTAATCGTTTCGAGCATACATCATAACTAGTGTCAGTTTTAATGTTGAAAATCCACTGATACGTTATAGTCACGTTACAATGACAAATTAACATTCATCATTTTTAATGAGTATCTCGAACGTGTTTTTTTTACAAAGGTTTAATAGGTGTATTTTTTTAAACTAATATTTAAGATAATTATCGAAGATAGAAATGACCCAAATACGACGCCTTTGCATCGAAATTCAAAATATGTGTATAATTAAATCGTGCCGAGGAATTTTACTACGAATGACGTAATTTGTTTTAATGAGCCGAGTCTAAATATGATTTCTTAATAGGTCATTTTGACGAAATGCTATATCGATACAGTAGCTTTGAAAAATACTTAAAAAATCTACAAATGTTTAATTCATAAAGAGTGAAAACACCACCATTTCGGGATAATTAAAAACGAAAAAACATAAAAAGTTCCATATTGGAAACAGCAAACAAGCTTTAACGTGAAAGCCTCTCGAAAACATTAATTTCGGCCGAATGATAGTGGCAAGATGTTATCGCTTTTTTTTACGACTGCGAATATAGCGAATAAAAGCAAGTAATGATTCGAGCTTACACAGTCGAGCTTTACATCAAAAACACGCTGACAAGAACTTTAACGTTCATTCTCCGGCTGTTTCGAAAGACACGAACATCTTCGGCATTCGTAATCACACGTTCAATTAAAAATGTAAAACATGTATCGCATAAATCAAATACCCGAGACGTATAATGAAAAATACCAGTAAAAAAATTTCAACGGCCCCTAAAAAAAAAAGGGGCTCGGAATTAAATTTCTAAATCCTTCGTCCCGGAATTTTAGTAATTATATACGCTAAGTTTGAAACAGATAATTATTATCCATTTAAGGCCCGCATTCTACCTATCATATCATACGCTTGTTATAGATATTTTATAATCCCCCATCTTTTATAAGAGCTTCCACAGCGGAGGTGATGCACGAACGAGTACAAGAGGAGGTTTATGATTAATCATTTTATATTATTGCGTTTTGTTACCCTTCTTGGTAGATTTAATTTATTTCTTCATATTGCGTAATTCGTGCGTCCGCGCCGCGCCAATTATTCAGACTCGAGTCATTTCGCTTAAAGTTAATGACCTGTCATTAAGAAAAAGGGATGCCATGGTTAAGCATTACAATAGTGCAATATCAAAATGTCAACATTTGAGAAAAAATTTCGCACCGAAATGCGCTTTTTTTTTCGTCTTATTCTTCGCTCATCCGAAAACGCAAGTTTGAGAAGGGTGACAGTTGGCGAAATTGTGGTTTCGTGACCTTTTCGATGATATTCATACACATAAGCGATCTCTAGACCATAAAATCTAATGGAAGCTATTTTTTTATTAACGTGAAGCATACGATGACTAATATTTTATTCAAATATTAACGTCGGCTCGTTATGGTCAAGTTCGTTGATCTTAATTACACGCGCGAACAATGGTTCAGCACGTTATATTATATGATGAAAAAGCATCATGAGAATTTTGTCGTTTTTAAGTTGGAAACTCCAAGAATAGCCATTTTCTGACTAAGAAACAATTGCCCTTGACCGGAAGTGGATAAGACTATTTGGTAAAATGTGGACTATAGAAGTGTTACTTTTCCGGTACATGCAACTTCCCATCATTTCCAACAATACGACCATAATTAACGAAACGATTTATAATTTCGTTTATATTTACACCGATAAGAGAGCTTATGAAAGAACAGAGTCGTTGCATTGTATGTTTTTTTTTTTCGTACTCGATTAGATTATCGTCGCCGTCGCGGATATGAAAAAATTATAAACCGATACGACGGCGGGCGTCACGCGATACGATGAACTCGATTTTGTATTCAAATACGAAGCGATATTTCGCGAAAAAGAAGACGTGGTCATAAAATTGATGACGATTTCGAGGCGTGTCCGAAGCAAGATTTACAGCTATACATCCCTTTACAATATAGTTTATTACTTTTCACCGCGCCGCGGCGCGCGTAGCGCGTGCGACGCGGAGAGAGAAAAAAGCTACTAAATTAAACGCTGCTAAGAAAAACATGCCTCACCCTAAGACGTTACATCGAAATGGAAGTGGAAAATATGGTAAGGGTTGCCGGACCGCGGTAAATTTATTGCAATGAACGGGCTACGCTATAAATGAAAATATAAACTGTTTCAACGTACGTTGAAAGTCTCGTTAGATAATTGGCGATAGCTTCCAATCGATACCTAATAAATTATTTCCTTATAATTTGCGAGAAAAATACTAAAACAAAGGCATAGCGTTGACTGGAATTAATCTCGAGAGATGAATTTACGTTGCAAAACCATTTCAGTATATCGCGCGTCTTTTTTGAACGACTAATACCGAACCATAAACACAGCCAAGATGTCTTCCTACTGCAGATCACAGCGAAAAGAAGAAAACTGCATCAGAGGGTGTGAGGGTGACAGCCATTCCGCAACCACTACCCATTGCCTCCCTGAAGCAACCAGTGAAGGATTTACATCTATGGATGGTGACCACGTCAACATCAATGCTCACCTGCAATGCCCTTATCATCATAATCGAAAACCAAAAACCCCAAATGATATGTACCAACCATAGATTACAGTGGAAAAGGGGGAAAATGACATCCATAGGCAACTGACATCCCCTGTGATGGAAAATTGAAAACCAAAACTGAAACTGAAATGAACTGAAATTAAAATTGAAATAATTTTCAGTTTCAGATTCCGCGCATATCATGAATTCCACTTATTTTGCTCGTTCCACTTATTCAGCTCATTCTACTTGTTCCACTCATTCTACGTATTCCGCTTATTCCCCTCTTTTTACTTGTTCTGCTTATTTTGATCGTTCCACGTATTCCACTTGTTCTACTCATTTTGCATATTCCACTTATTCCGCTCATTTTACTTATTCCATTTATTCCCCTCTTCCACCTGTTCTGTGTATTCTGATCATTCTGCGTGTTCCGCTTGTTTCACTCATTCTGCATATTCTGCTCATTCCTCTCATTACACATATTCCATTCATTTTGCTTTTTCCACTCATTCTATGTATTCCATTCATTCCCCTCCTTCTACTTGTTCTTTGCATTCTGATGGTTCTGCGTATTCCACTTGTTCCATTCATTCTGCATATTCTGCTTATTCCTCTCATCCTACTTATTCCACTCATTCCACACACTGCGCATCCTGCTTATTTCATTTATTCCACGTATTATGCTCATTTCGTGTATTCCGCTTATGAGTACGCATTCGCAGTAGTTAGCTGAAGAAAATTGAATGGAAAAAGATGCGTTTTTTCTGTTTTCTACACAGTTAAGTCTTCTAAATATTCGACTAATAGTGCATCAGTTTTGATTTCCGTTAGGTCTTCCTTTGGAGAGAGACCATAAAGTATGCAAGAGATACTTCCATAAACGCAGATTTTTTTTCAGAGCTTGGTTTACGTTCTAAATAAATGAGTTTTCCACCTCCTCCAAGTCAAACTCAACTCATCATCAGTTCAAACCACCGCATCTTAAATCGTCAATTTACAGCCACCGACGTCACATGTAATACTCAACACGAAAACGGCAATAAAAAATAATTTCCTACTCGTCGCGAAAGCACAAGCATATTGGTCGTGTTAAGACGTCTATTATGAAAGATGTTACATCGTAACGAAAATAAAAACCCGCATGAATCGACAGTAACCTTTTTTTCTCATAAAAAGCCAAATAGATCGTCCATTTCCTAAAAGAAATGCACGCAGCGTGAATAACGTCTCTTTGCAGACGAAAAAAGCTTCTAAGAGAATCTGAAAATTGCGAAGCCTAGGACCTTCGAAAAAAGCACTATCGTCGTAGGAAATGGTACACGGCATGTGAAAAGTTATGATAGATCTTATGCACATTTTATGAGGTTTTTGGCTTCGTTTTTCCTAAAGAAATCTACTATACGGTGAATCGGCAGTAAAAAGTGTATCTCCGGAGTTGCGGAGTTTTTAGTATTATCGTCTCGAATAAAATATCAGCCCATCTGTTAAGAATGTTTAGAAACAAGTTAATCAAATGCACGAAAAACTTTATAGGTGTTAAGAAAGAAAAAAAAACTTCTCGACGTGATAACACATACAGCGTCGGAGTTTCGTTGGATGTTTTTTTTCCTCGTTTCTACGCGATTTCTTATCGTTTGAGAATTTAATCTGTTCGTTGAAACGTAACCTTTGATATATCCGTATCTTCGAAGTATACATCATTGTTCCATAGAGTGAAAAATACTTCTAAAATAAAATATGCACTTGCCACGATACTCCCTCAACTACGTCATCTATATATTAAACCTAAACCACGTTAAAGAGCCTGAAACTAACAAAATATGCAAACAAACCCAAAAAGGGCGCCGAAGATCTACGAAGGCTTTCCAAAAGGACATCGCAAACCGCATAAGGTCCATATACCTACAGGCGTTTACATACTTGGCGAACTTCAAACACTTAATGGCCCCACTTCAGAGACGAAATTAAAAGACGAATCGATCGTTTGAGAGAAAACACGTCGAATATTAGTCCAAAGGAGACGTAACGCGGCGTCGATGACGAGCGAATGTCATCTCTTAAAGATGTCGTTCGTGAAGTGTGTAAATGAGTGAATTTACATTGAAATGGAAGTTTTCGTTGGCAGCATTATAGTCTAAACTTGTCGAAATGCAGGATTACAAGAAATGCAAATAAATGGAGGACGCGTGTTAATCTCGCGATAATGAAGCAATTGCGAAGGGAGTCGTTCCCTCGTTATACCCATCGCGAAAGGGTGCCGAGGACTTGCACACGAATACAAAACGAGAAAGTTAAAGTACTTTACGATAGCAGTTAAAATGAATAATTTTGCTATTTTAGATGAAGAATGAGGTTCATGTCTTTTCGACGATGTGTTTGTACGGATTCTCCTCCCGTCGTATATAAAACTTATCCACTCGACTTATAGGGTGCTCGAAATGCAAACAGATTAATGGCACCGTGACCGTAACTTCATCAAGGTGCTATATTTATTCGTGCTTTTTTTCGCCTCCTTTCTCTAAAAATCTCGCCTAAACGTAATTTCCACGCAGAAAAAGGTACCTTTTCCGCGAAAACGTAAATACGCTTCAATGATCGACGAAACAGCGCCACTTTTTTCCCTTCTACTCTTTCTCGTCCCTTATTAAATATTCTCATTCTCTTATACGCCGTCAAACGGCATAATTTAATACGTTCCAACTTTTCAATATTTCTACGACTATAAAAAGCAGTTTTTAAACGTAATTTGTATACAGTCCAAGTTTCCCGCATAAAAAACTTAAATTCGTAACGAAGAGATTAAAAGGTCAGCTAATTATCGAAGCGCAAAAGCTATAGAGTCTTAATTGCTATCACATTTTCATCAAAACAGAATTTTAAATACTTGGCGAAAATTAACTTTGATACTTTTATCGTTTTTCTTTTTCTTTGGCCGAGTAGTTAAGTAACAACTTGAATGAGAATTTGTTTTAGTCACAGAATTCCGATTTTTTTTTACCTCGTCATCACCTCTTAGAAAGGATAAAAAAGAAACATGTCGAAACTGATGGTGAAATCTGAACCCCAATTTTCCATCTTCACTTTTCACTCTGAAAAGAGGAGGAACTCGCGAAAAACATCATAAATGTATCTCATCACTTTGACGTGGTGATTATTTCGCAAATGAGAAAGAAAATCACGCGTACGTATTAGAATACAATTAAAGACGATTTTTCAAACGTTGATAGCACGAACGAGGCAAGACGGCCGCGAAATCGGAAGCCCGAAAATATAAACGAGGGTAATTAATTCACTGTATAGTAATTGTACCAGCGAGAGAAGTTTAAAGTACCACTTCAAAAGATAAAATATCAGGGATAGAATTGATGGGCGTAGCCGTTTTAAAATTGCTGTACATTTAGAAATAGGGGTATAAAAGAACTTCTGTCCAGGAATTGTAGAACTGCGCTAATTAACTCGGTGCTCGAAAATTTGCCAACAGTTATACGCGTGAGGCGAAAATTAGAAATTTCGGCTAAACATGGCTGGTTTCCTTCAAGTTGCGTAACACGCTCGAGAACTACCCTAAAATTCACTTCATTAACATCGCCATAATGGGACGCGTTTTATTTGAAATTTCTGATTCAATTTTACGCTTTCGTGATATCAATAACAGGCTGTCTTTTTGCTATATTGTCATAACTTTGTTTCTAAATCTATTCCAACGTCTGAAAACTTATCCCGACTTGCTTTGTTATTCGCGACTTGACGGCAATAAGTCTTCCGATAACGTTGCACATGTCATTTGTGCACAATAAAAAGCACGGAAACGTCGTCTCGATGCAGATTATTTCGTACGTTTTCGACGTAATTAAAATTCAAAGCTACGCGTCGGATGCGACGCAAGGAATCTACCAAATCAAAAACCATATCAATAAGCTATAGCGAAACATCTCGCCGAAAATATGCTACGGTGTTGCGAAAATGCTTCGAAAATTAACTCCGCAAAATTCCCCAAGCTTTCGCGGCAATTTGCCTTGTTTCGGGTTTTTTTTCTAGTGTCTTCGCAAGAAATAGAAAGCTACGGTGTTGTCCGCCTGGAAAATTTCTCATTTATAAGCGGTTGGTTTTTTAATGTAATTACACTTTTCTACGGTGCTGTTTTGCCACTCGCAAACAAAACAATCCTATACGAGATTATTTCACTGTGAAATTATCTCGGTGTTCGTAAGTTTTTTGTCTACTATCGAAAACTTGCTAATATTTGAATTTTCGGTCGCGCTTACGCTTTGTCATCCAATCACTTGATGTTGGTTTTAAATTAAAACTGAATTTTCCGCAGACGTCGCGAAAGATTCGTTCTTCGGGAAAGTTTTCGTAACCGCGGTAGAATGGTTTTTTATATTCGTGTTATTAGAATATATACGAAACACATGCGCTTGTTTCATTTATATAGCTACCTTGAACAGTTTCAACGTGCATGTTACCCATTGTCTTATTTTTCCTTTCAAAAAGCCACGTGAATGACGTGTACGATGCAAAAGTTTTATCTGGAATTGAGTAAAATTTCATTATTTTATGAGATTAAATTTCGCCCAAGGATGTAAGCGGGGAGTGGTTTGAAATTGCGCATGTGGTTCGAGCGAAGTTTTCTTTCGCGTGATATTCGAATCTTGTAATTTCGAGAAATAAAGAGGAGTTACTGATGAATTGAAGCTTTTTTTTTGGCAAAGGTGGCGCTGATCTTAAGTACAGTATTATTGTCTAAAGATAAAATAACACGCCAGATTCGTATACTAGATACGTGTACATTTCATTCGAATCACTCTACATATTAAAAATCGTCGTCGAGTGTACATGTGTGTTCTTTCCTTCTCTCTGATGTGCGATCACACGCACACAATATCATGATAGCAGAACGTCAGTTCGTTTTTTTTTTCATGTTTTTTTGTAGAGACTGAATCTTTTTTTGTAATTTTCCGCATCAGTTCGTAAGTGGCTAATTTCCCCAACAGAGAGAATAGAATCGATCAAAATTAGTTTAAGATTGCATAAAATCATCAAAATGACGTTAAAATTGTTAAAATTTGTTCAATACTCACAAAAAATTCTAAAAACTATTAAAATGTTGTTAAAATAGTTTAGAATCGATCAGAATTTTTTCAAAATAGCATGAAACCGCATAAGAACTGTTAAAATGATGTTAAAATCGTTTAGAATATATCAAAATTTATTTAAAATTGCACAAAATTGCCTAAATGTTATTAAAATTTGTTCAATATTCACTCAAAAATGCATAAAAAATGTTGCAATGTTGTCAGAATAGTTTAAAATCAATCAAAATTTGTTTAAAATTGCATAAAATTGTATAAAAACTGCCAAAATATTGATAAAATAGTTTAGAATCGAACAAAATTTATTTAAAATTATCTAAAAATTGCATAAAAACTGATAAAATGTTGTTAAATTAATTTAGAATTGATCAAAATTTGCTTCAAATTACTTAAAACAGTTTTTAAAATCACCAATTTTAACAACATTTTGACAATTTTGCGTGATTTTAAACAAATTTTGATTGATTCTAAAACATTTAGTCAACATTTTAACAGTTCCTATGCAGTTTTGAGCAAACATTGAACAACTTTAAGCAATTTTAACAATATTTTTACAATTTTGTGCAATTTCATGCAATTTTTAACAAATTTTGATGAATTTTAAACTATTTTAACAATTTTTGGACAATTTGGTGCAATTTTAAACAATTTTGAACATACGAGTATTTCGATCGGTTACAAACTATTTCAACAGTTTTTATGCAATTTTAAGCAATTTTAAAGAAATTTTGATTAATTCTAAGCTATTTTAATAACGTTTTAATAATTTTTATGCAATTTTAGGCAACTTTAAACAAATTTTTCATTAATTTAATCGTTTTTCACTATTTATGCGCAATTTTGAGTATACAGTAGTCAACTTTCATCAATTTCAACAACTCGTTGTCAATTTTACGCAATTTTAAACAACTTTAAACATATTTTGATCAATTTCGAACTATTTCTAGGATATTTTGACTATTTTTTGCAATTCTAAACAAACACCGAACAACTTTAAATAATTATAACATCATGCAATTTTTTGCAAATTTTTCATCAATTCAATCGTTTTGTACAACTTTTATGCAATTTTGAAAGAATACTGAACAATTTGAACAACTTTAACAACATTTTATGCAAATTTTAAGCATTTTTAATAAATATTAAAAAAATTTTGACAATTTTTAAGAATTTTTAAACAAACTTTTCGTCAAATTTGAACTATTGTACAAATTTTATTCAATTTCAAGGAAACACGTTATGTTGAGTTTTTTGGCATGAAAAAAAAATGTTACATTGCTTTACTTTTTCTAGTCGTTTTTCAGCCTCCCCCCTCCAGTCATTCAAACAATGAAAAATTTACCCGTTTAGCCCTTTTGTGCCATCCAAAAAAAAACTGGCTTCGCTACTGCAGCTTGAAGCTCCAACTTTATATGATCAAAATTTTAATTCTTTATTTCTTTTCCTATTTACATTATTGTTTTCCCATTTGTTTTGTTTTACTCTTCGATTTTAATCCAAAGTCTTTTTTGATTATCTAGTTGGTTATTCATATTTACATACTTTGAAAACCAATTTTTTTGATTTTGAAGTACGTTGAACGATCAATTACCTCAATAAAAGATCCACAATAGAAACACTTTTATACGATATCAAGTTCTTCATAAACTCGCTGAAAAGTACATCCAAAGAAGGCAAAGTAAGGAACGAGGAAAACAACAATAGAAAAGGAAACACTACTTGTGCAGACATTGAAACAAACCACAAGTCCCACTTCAGCAGAATAATCTTCTTGACCTAAAATACACTGTTAACGTAAAAATATCAATTTCACTCGGTCAAAAGGATAAATGACGATTGTTTCTTCGTTTATGCTAATTCATGCTAATTATTCCAACGACGAAACCCAAACCGAGACAATTAAACGCAGCGAATAAAACTACGAAAATGACGCGACTCTCGATGCCATCAAATGACCACGATATGTCGTCGCGACGAGGCAAGAAATAAAAATAAATAATTCAAAATTTATGTACGCCCATTTCGAGACTTTTCCGGTAACTTCCCATGTCAAATTTTTCCTTCGTTTGGTTGCAGACAAATGGTGGAAAATCGTCGACGATATTCATTTTCATAAAATCGTTTCTCAGAAAAGGATACTTTATTGAAATAACGTTTCTCGTTGTCTACGATTCCATTCTATGTACACACTACACAACTACCGAAGATGATTGCGTTCGAATTTAGCGATAATTTTTACCTCGGTTGAAAGGGAAAAGAAGTAGGGTACAGGCGGCAAGTACTTTGTAGGAGTAACGCACCGAATGTCTCGGTACTTTTTTTTCTTCGACTCCTCGAATGGCATCCATCAAAACACGCACGTGCGATCGTTCAGCCACTAGTTACAAGCGTCGTGTCTGAGGCGAACCAGTTCGAGTGAAGAAACCGGATGAATCGTCTGTTCGGTTTGCTTTTCAACGAAACGAAGAAAAAAACTAACAAAAGGAAGACGTGATCTTTTACTGATTCGAATTAAACTTCCATTTGTTAGTTTTTCCTTCTTTTCTTTCTTCGTCGGCTATTTGCTTTTTCATTGCTTCATGGTATGTAATCCTTCGGTGACCGAAGACCTAACGATAATCGTTAATTGTTTACCACATTTAACTCGCTAGATGGACGTAGCCGCGATGACGTCGGATGAATATGATCGAGTTTAACAATGGCCTAAGTAGCCGTCTAATCTTCGGGATGACTTCTTACTTTGAAATGTGGTTTCCTTTTTTCGAGTGTTTGCCACGATTCGCCGGTTATTTTTTGATACCGCGTGAGGTGTTCTCGTTATTTGTACGAGTGCTATTTAATGAGCGAATTGGGAGGTGATTTTGGGAAATTAGAAGGTCGTGATTGTTCATTGAGATGGTTCCGTTGATCGATAGCGAATGAAGATTAATTACTAGAAATTTCGCTTAAATGGTAATAGTCGGTGTTTTTCGAAATATTGATGAACATCGCTAAATTCGAGTGATAGATGATTAAAATTAAAAAAAAATTGAAAATTCATACGGAAGGAAATGTTAACAGGAAGAATTATGAACAGATTCGTATCGTGATTGGAAAACTACGAATTTTTGAAATATGTAATGATGAAAAATATTCAGCGATTATAATATTAAAATTACCATCACTAGCTCCCCCCCCCTTCAAATTATTCTGCAACGCGGTTGATTTTTGGCTCAATAGGAATGGCAGAAAATCTTGCAATATGGTGATAAAAATTCCCAAGATTTCCAATCTACAACACACGTCGAACGCGAAAAAAACTTATAAAAATTTTCCGCCATTTGACCTAAAAAAATCACCATTCGTGGCATGTCAACAAAGTTGAAATATTTACTCGTATAATTTGTACATATTCGTAATAATGAAGTCATTCGGCGACCGTCTAATAAAGCTTTCAAACTTTCACAAACTTTTTTCTCCTTCTGCGCCAAACTTCGAGGAAACCTTAACGGTTTTACACGCTCGAGGAAAAACGAAGCGTTTCGTTTAATTGAACAAAATCAAATATTAAGTTTTTAGTAAATAGTAAACATAATATGGAAACTTTACCAAAACTAATATAAGTACTCATTATAGTTCTGCGTTTTAATGATAATGTCACCCGAAATATAATCTATAAATGCAATATGTGGTAATGTTTTTATTAAATATTTTTTCTTTAGTAGCAGCATCATAATCGTATACATTTGAATGGCGGAAATTCAAAGTATGCCAAGTGTTATAGTGGAAATTTTATATGTAGTTCGGTTCTATGAATTTTTCTTAACGTGGTCAGAAAAACTTCGATAAAAGAAGCATGCCAGCTCAATACTGCTTTTTGTTTCAATGGAGTACTAAACGAGGTTGGCTTCCATATTGCATATCTCGTCCAGTTTTTAAATAAAAAAATTAGGTTTTCTCTATCTCTGAAAAAAAACCGTTGAATAAACAAATTGGATTTTACTTTTAAAAAAAATTTAATATTTCATATAAAATATGCATTAGAAATTTCTCTTCACCAAGGTTATGACAAATTCCACAAAAGTAAGACATCACATCATTATTTCATCTTCATTTACAGCCTCCTACAACGAAGCTCCATTCGAACGAGGCCATTAGATTAAAAGACGCTGATACAGTAATAAACGCCATCCAAAGATACGCGATCTAAGGCAACTCAGGACATGTAATTATTTTTACTCCACCGCAAAAACCATCACACATGAAAGTGTAATTAGCCTTAGACGAAATTTCAACTCGAAAGTTTTCCTTTACCTATGACTCCGTCGTTTAGCTGCAGGAAATTTTCCTAATCTTTGGAGAAGCTGGTATTCATTTTCAAATACGTCAGATTCCCTTTCGCTGTTTTATTTATTACGAAATATTTTCTAGTCGAATGAGAATTGCCCTTTCGTATCTTAATACCGTTAAATGCTAAAAAGGGTGTTTTGCGCGGAATTTAATAAAAGCTATTCGATAGTAATGACCGGTATTTTTCGGCTCCTGCAAATGTAACGCTTTATCATAATTTTATACATTGAGTTCAAAAGAAATACCAAGATTTTCATTTAACGAGAGCTACTTCTCGACCTAGTAGCGTCGTGTAAACATCAAACATTCGAATTTAATTTGAAAATTTCCCAGTGACCAGACGAGAAAGATGTATAGTTTGCGAAATACTTCCTACGGCGTTTATCCGATGTGTAAATAGTCGAGTATTAACGAAATTGAGCCAAAGTTTGGGTCACAAATTACCCTCTTTGGATCGTTTTCCCGGAAGATATTTGCAAAATACGATGGTATAATTTTTTCAACCATCTGAGAAAACGACAAAGAAAAAAAGTTCTTTCAATATGGCTCTTCGTCCTTGATCAAACAATTTAGAATAAGGTTAAAGAAAATAAAGTGATTTCAATTCTGGACTGAACTGGTATTTTTTGTAGCAGAACATCCATCTAGCCATCGAAGTAAAGAGTGAGCGTAGTATGGAACTAGGACCCTCTTCCATGTGCAGGGCTGAGCAGAGAAAATCCATGCCTCAGGGGAAAATTATACAGATCCCTCGACCCCCTTCCCTTGAAAGGGCCCGATATTTCTTCCAAAGAACCTGTTATTTTTTGCTAGGGCTTAAAACGCACGCGGCCCCTAAAAATATCTGGGCTCGTGGTAAACTCTTCTTTCTCCTTCTGGTAAGGTCTGCCAATCTGGTCACCCAGGGCACAATTCGTCCAATCGCAACTCAGAAGTACAATGCTATACCTGATTGTTCGCTGGAGATGAAAGGGGTACATAGAAGAATAAATTTTAATACTATGTAGTAAATTGTGACACTATTTTGGCCATAAAGACGATAACAAAAAACATAGATAATTCAACAGAGAAAAATAGCCTTTCTTGCTTAAAATTCCTCCATAAACAAGGTAAAACACGAACATGACAAAAAATCACACCAAAGGCAACACAGTAACTTTACAAAACGGCCAAAAAACACATATCAATTTCCACGCTCATTTCATCATTCGGCTACGATCAAAGGAAAAACAAAAGGTCCATCGTTTACGATGATATAACATTACGTGGAAAATTCCTCCGCTGTTAAAACTCGTCACAAAACTCTAACAACATCAAAAATTACATTACTATATCGAAATTATCAACAAGGAAAAAAAACTCGACCCATGCCATAAATTAGACGTCAGGATGTGAAGTTCTATTTGTTGAAGTTTTATTAGGCTATATAGTTTATGGTTATAGCGTCTTTTTTTTGACTCCGAACCCGTAAAATTTTCGGTAGGAAAATTCAAAAAAGATTTCCAGTTGAAAAGAAACGTTTACCCTAAAACAAAAAAAAAGATTTACGGGAGGGGTCGAGTATTTTTCATTTTAAGTACGACCAACGATGGCGACGATGCAAACCGGAAGGAAAGATTTCCTGCTTGCAAAAAGCTTTCGTGGGAAGGATCCCAACCACGGCCGGTGTACTTGATCAGCTGTTAAATTTGTATCTTGGCAGTTCTAATAGCAAACGGTAATACAAAATTAAATAAACGTTTGCGCGAGATCGGACCATTTGGAAATTGGCTTCGTGCCATAATCTGCGTCATCATTTATATCCGATACAGTTTGGGAAATTTGTCGATGTATATGGCCGGAATCGAGTAAATGGCGTGATTTAATCGTCACCTTTACATGCGTCTTCTCGAACATAACTTCAAATAAGGTGTTAGCGAAAAGGTACGGGAAATTATCGTTTTTCACTGGCAACGTTCGGCGTTTGGTTGTTTTCGCTCATTAATTTTCATTTTAACTTCGCCACCTAAAAACTATCGACGATGGCATAAAATAAACGTTCCGAACGAAAAACAAGCTCTTTCCATTACTTATGTTTTCGTATCGAGACCGTCTCTATCGAATGAAAGGTGTCCGTTTGATGGGCTCGACGTTAGAAAATAAACATACGTGTTAAGCGTACATTGAACTCGGAATTTTTTAATTAGCTCGAGCTTTGCGTCAACGTGTTCAAGCGTGATAAACAAATGAAAAAGTAATTGTAAGAATCAATCATAAATCTGACTGATGGAACATTTATATATCCTTTTTTTACATCCGAGTCCGAAATTCGTTTGTTTTCGTCGAATAATACCTCAGCTTATATCTTCGCGAGTACGATTATAAAAACAAGCTTTCATTTCGAAACAATTCAACTGTTTCGAAACGCGCGCGCTAACAAGTTTTTCATAACGAAGATGATTACACTTTTTTAATTAGTTTATAAAATAAAATTCCCGCAGGATACAGCTGTCTAGATCAGGACATCTACGACGTTTCGTTTCCCAAGTTTATTATCATCGCTTGTTTTTTTTTTTCAAAAAGTTATACGCTTTTTGATGCGAGATCTCGGAGTCGACGAGACAATAGGTGATGTTTCGAATTGGAAAATAATTAGATAGATTGATAAAAAAAAAAGGTCCCTGATCCTCTACCGTAGTGCCTTTGAAAATGATTGACCGAAGTAAGGTAAATGTACAGAAAAAAAATACCAGCGATATCAATTTCGAAATATCGTAATACGCAGAAGCTTTTAACTGGCTTTTTTTTCCTGTTTCTTCTCACCAGTTCATCACATTCTTCTCCTAATATTTGAAATGTGGGTACCGTCCTAATTATTTTCTTTACGAAAGAAAATGTTCAGTGAAAATTATTCCCTGATGTCCTCTCTTTACTTTTAATTATTACAAAAATTTGATTTGGGGCAATTTTTTCTCTTCAAATTTCAGAAAATCTTTATGGAAAATAAGGAAATTGCATTTTCTTACATTTTTACAAAAAATATTAAGAATGTAAAAAATTTATTGATACAAAAAATGTTCTTTTTCAACTTGGCCATGCAGAAAAAATCCAAGTTCCGAAAAAAAATAAACGAACCCCCTTCCTTTGAAAGGGCTCGACATTTTTTCCTAGGGCTGGTAATTTTTTCCAAATGACCCATTATTTTTTAGGGGGAAAACCCAATCCCCTTCTACTTGAGCCTGCATTTCAAATTTTCAACAACTTTTATTTCAAATATTTCTATCTTAAATCACCCCAAATCTCACAAAAACGACCCAACCGAAAACACGCGGGCAAAAGAACTTAATAAGTGATTTTTTTTGCAATGTTAACAATATAGCAAAAATATGGAGAAACGTGAAGAGATACGAAAAAATACGTAATTCGAACAAAAATTTTTCCTCGTTTAATTTGTAACAAATTTTATTTCAAAAATTGATATCTCAGCTCGCCCCAAGGCGTCACGAAATTGCACCTCAAGAAGAAATCCTGTCATATGAAGGAGTTTTCTAGCGAGTACGACACAAATGACGATTGGTTACAAGTCCGACTCATTAAGTAGATCTGGAATGATCTAATGAAACAAATTAAAATATTTTTGGTTCATGCATCGATATTTCCAGACTTCAATTCAATTCTTCCATTTTCTCAAGTCTTTGCACTTTTTTATGATATGAATAAAATGTAAAATTTAATGCAAAAAGAAGAGAAAAACGTGATCTTTAACACGAATCACCTCCCTGCACATTAACTTTCCATGTATCCCCTTTCTCCCCTCCCTTAACCAAACAAGGTCGTAAATCTTAATTTAAAAAAAGTTAAAATTTTCACGTCAATTTCCCCACCGGGTCCTCTTTACCATCGGAAAAACAAGCTTACAAATTACAATAACCAGTTCCCCTCTTGTACACTCGTGCATATTTTCAAACCTAATCGACGCACATCCCTTCCGATTATCAGCCGCTGTTGCTCAATACCAATTAACAAAAAAACAAGGGTAAGACCCATAAAAAAATTCCATAAAGAATTAATTATTCCGGGCAACAATGCTGAAATGAAAGAAAAAGTTATAAAAACATGACGCACGAAAACGTCACTGCGTCCCCGGTATTAAAAATATCATTTCGTATACGAGGGTGAGATATGAATGGGTGCGGAATATTTTAAAATCAACAATCATCGCGACCCTTTGTATCTACAAGTCTATATACGCGAACGTATTATTCATTGTTTTGTTACACGGCAAACACGATGTACAAAATTGAAAATGATTTACGCGACGAGTATGGCGAAAACGCATGTATTTGGTTTGTCTATAAAGGCTCTTGCATTATTCGTATACACGACTACACTATCACTAACACTTTCCAAGTCAAATCCGAAATTTAATTTGTTACCGCAGAAACTTTTCTGGAAACTTGTAAGACGTATAGGAATCAAATATTCCTCTAAAATTTGCTAAATCAATAAACCTGCGTTATTTGCAAGAAGTTTAAACATCCTAAATATCTTCATTTTGTAAATATCACAGAACTTCTTCGATTTGACGTTTTCCGCCTATTTAAACTCGTTGTTCGGCCACATTTCCTTTGGGATCTGCTACCATCGGTTTATACAAATAAAACCCAATTTATATGAAAAATATTACGAATGCGAAAATAAACTCGTGGTTGTTTTATTATTTCAAAATTTCCCTTGTAAAATACCAAACACTGGGACTTCGAATTATTTTTTTAATATTTTATTCACGACACCATAAACGATTTCCAACCGCTTCGAGGTTCGCTTTTAGTCGTGTAAAAATTCAATTTTGTGAAATATGTGCCGAAAATATCCTACCTTGGTATACGGCGTGTTCTGATCACTCGCCGCCGTCGCGTTGCCCGTGGTTTTGCTCACCTACGCTGAGAATTTCATCTCGGACGTGATGAATTGCCTATCTTAGTTTTATAAGGCGCTATGTTGCGTATTACGGGGCCGAATTACGTGTGATTTTTATTATTTTTCGCACGTTGGAAAGTAGACTGATTTTGCGGAATTAAGAGTTTTTTTCAATTTCGAAAATTATACGGAATTTGATGGTGTAAGTGAAGAAAGGGTGGTTCGTAACGCTGAAATGCTGATAAGATGATTTATCCGATCGCAAGGACCATCCGGATCTAGTTGACTTAGTAACATCCAGTGGTAGTAGCAACTGTATTTTCGCTTTTTCGTTAACATTAAAAGCAAAGTGACTCAATAGGAGCGTTTTCGTCAGGTTTAGAGCGACTCGAGAGAACAATTTTGAAGTAAAAGTTGTTGGACATTTAAAAAGGAATATTTTTTGTTTGAATTATTTTTTCATATCTCCTCAAACTTGCCACAAGTGATTCCACCCGCTTGAACTCTGGAGTCCATCTTTGTTTTGTATTTTATTCACATAATTTGTTCAACTTTGTTCGAGGTATGGCTTCTTAGAAAAAATTCTTCATTATGACTGCCCTTGAAGAAATGAGCTATTGCTCAATTATACATAGAAGCTCTGAGGTATTCGTTTGGTTTGATAATGGACTGTGGCACGCTGCTTGTATGCAGCCGTGTAAATATTTAATCGTAATAGTATTTACCAACTGGCCAAACGCCCATAGCCACTTTTGAAAATCAAGTACGCAATTCATTTGAAGCAGAAAAAGAATGGTATCTGAATGTAATATCAACAATTGTTGGTCTTCGACGAGTCCCCTATACAATCAATTTTCTATATGATTTGATATATGGCATTAATTACTCGGACACGCCTACGCGAGCACCTCTGCAAGACGATTTCAATATAGCTAATCGAACGTTTATTGGTTAACAAGCGCATCTCCTCTTTGCGGACAGGATTGCGGTGGTGTGAAAATATTTAATCGTCGACGTGCAAAACCAACTCGATAAATCGACATATTCACATATACCTCGCGTCGAGTGGAACAAACTACACCTCAAGACCCCAACACCACGGTCGCAATCATCCGAAAAACTAGAAAAAATAATTTGTCGTGCACGGCTCAATAACTGCACTTAACGAGCTAAAAGAGGATGCATTATCATCCATGAAGCTCTTAGGCTTGAACCTTGGTCGAGGCTGTAAAGATTGAATTTACTCGAGTGTGACGCGGAGCCCGTTTGTCACGTACCATGTTCCGTACCCACCGTAACGGACGCGATAATAATAAAAACCAACAAAGGCACCCTCCGCTTAAAAAGAATCATTTGTTCCTCTCCTTGCACCTGTTTTTTTCACCGTCTTGGTGTTTGTTTTTCTTTTTTCGATGCTTATAATAAATGGTCAATTTCTGTGATGATTGAATCACGTTTTTAATGTACGTATAGCCTCGGGTACCTTGTCCTAGATCGTCTTCGTCGCGCAACTTCCATTTATGAATATTACCGTCTCAAAGCGTGTCTGACGTGCGGATATCGAAGAATTTCCTTCGTCTTGTACCGACATCGTTCATTATTCGAGTACCAACGATTGAACCTATATGGCAGTCTTGTGTTCGGTATCGTAACGCGTATTGAGTGTATTTTGACACGAATAATCCCGGTGAATAGAGTTGATTAAAAAATACCTGGCGATTTTGGTGCTCTTTTTCACCGCTGATTTCATTTTACGCAATAATAAAACGAACCGGAGCGTTAATCAAACGGAATAATCAGCTTGTACGCCGAGTTAATTAGAATAATCACACGTGTACCTAATATTTATCACGAAATTGAGCCAACCGCAGAAAATAACGGGTTCGGGTTTCAATCGTATCGACATATTGACATGCAAGGAATTACCTAGGTATTTCCTCCTTTCGCCCATTTAAACCAGCATACGGAAGTAATAATTGGCTGCTTGATTTAAATTTACAGAAGAAAGGTCGAGTAGAAGTAGGATTTTTTTCTGAGTTTTTTTCATCTCAAGTCTGAAGAAATTTATGGAACGCGATAATAATGGTCTTGAAGAGTTCATCGTATGCGTAAAGATTGAGTGTGGTGGAAAAAATGTATCTCGAGTTTTTATAATAACAGATCTTCTCTTTTTAATGTTTCCTTCAATCTAAAATCCTTCAAATACTCACAACTCAAAGCTTAAAAAGATGCACTGATCGTTGCGCGACGTGTAAACGCAAGAGTGAAGCATGTTGTTTCACTACTCGCTGATAAAGTGCGTTGCATGGTGGTATAAGAGTTCCCCAGATCATGATCCCGTGGATGATACGTAAGAGTGTGGTAACTCCAACTAGTAAGGCCAAAACTGTTTATAGTTCATACTCCAAACCACTGCAATGCTGCTTTCGGTTTTGATGGAG